>JAVJIF010021090.1:0-52849 GCA_038442645.1 Agave tequilana
ATTTAATTCTACAAACGATGTGCCACTATCATCATACAGAAAGTAGGAAATAGATGGAAGACTCTAGAATTGATGGAAAGGAAGACAGGAGTTCACTTTTCTAGCATCATTGGCCCCTATTACTTTTGTTAGTCACTGGCGAGTGGAACAGAATTTTGACATATCTTAAAAAATAGTACCATATCCAGAAATTTCTATTAGCTAAGCAATAAAACCAGCAATAGAAGTAGTATTAAAGAAACATTAGATTCTAATCAACTTACTAAAAGACATGCTTAGGAAAGGCATGCAGTGAAATTTCTACTTGACACAAGGCAATACATTTTGATGTTTCCACAGGTTCCTTTTGAATTAGAAATAGCAGATAGTATGACGATCCACAAAGCAAAATGGTGTGGTATATAACATAAGATTGCAGCATGAAACATACTTAGGTCCTCTCTCAAGTATTGGAAAATAAGATGACCATCATCCGGGGACTAGCTGGACTGATAACAAACAAAGTTTCATATAACCTTGAATTAAACCTCAAATAAATAGAGATATTTCAAACCGACATCAATAAAAAGCAAAAAAAAGTTTCCAGCATAAATTACACCACAAGATTCCTTAATTAAATATCAGTGCAGTGGTATGTTCCATTTTATCCTCAGATGCCTTGGGAGAGTTCTCAGGTGTCTTCAGTACTGTGGTCTTTTTTCCTTTGTGTGCTTCTACAGCTCCTCGGAACTCCTCCACAAAACTGCTATCTTTGAACTTGAGGGCAAATGTAGAAAGCCCATTCTTTCCCTCTCCGGAACTGTTGATGCAAGCAAAAGTAATGCCTTTTTTATCCATATTGGTGAGTGTCATATCTGGGTAAGACTTGCATTTAATATCAGCCTGTAATTACCCCTTGCCCTCATAACAGCCTTGCTTTCGCAGCATCAGATATAGAAACATTCAATTTAAGTTCACCCTTTCCCCTTTCTTTCCATCCTCCATCCAATACTCATATAATATAGAATCAGCAGTAAATACTGCCTTCTCATTCTCTTCACCTGTTTCAATGGGAACCTCCTGCATGGACGGTACCCGCTCTTAGTAACATCTCAGTAACATCTCAGCAGAAGAGCATTGTTGCCATGAAAAACTCCATCATTGTTAGAGACCGCAGCCCAAAAATGGACCCAGAAGTAGCACCAAAGGTTGGTCCCTCTTTGGCAATTGAACCGAAGGAAATGAAGAGGATCCAAATCCAGTTCCTGCAAGCCCTGTGAAGGCATTTTGGCTGCTAGACAACTGTTGAAACGAACTCAGAGACGCAGCTGGCTTGGCTGCATCTGCGTCTTTGTTATCATTTTCCAGCTTCCCTTTTTCAGCTTTTTCTTCATGAGCATTTTCACTATCGGTTTCTTTTCCACTGGGTCTCTTTTCAGTTTGTTCTTCATCTTTCTCAGCTGTTTCTTCTCTAGCTTTCTCCTCAGTGCTTTTTTCTCCATTTTCTGCATCTTTAACAGTTTCCACTAGTTGTGATGTCTCTTCAACTACACTGCTTTCCACCTTACTGTCATCCTTAGCAGTTGATACATCGGTTTTTTCTTCAGCTTTCTTGTTGCTCTCCTCATTCCATTTGGTTTGTCGACCAAAATTTCACTTTCAGATCTTTTACCCTCCTTGCTTTCTCCATGTTCGTCATCAGCCCATCTTTAACTTCCGTCTTATCACCAGGGGTGTCAGCTTGGGCAGAAAGGTTGTCGAGATTCGCACTGGAGGTAGATGGCGGAACCAAGTGGATTGCAGCAAAAGGATTGGAACCAGCTGCTTGGGTTTGAGAGTGTCGCACCTTCACAATTCTCCTGGTTGCCAAAACTTCATCACTGGCTCTCTGGAAAGTCCCCATTTCTGGTTCAGGACTGTCATCATCAAGCTCTGGATTGTCCTTGGAAATCTGTCTTCCAGCAACCCTCTTCTTGGACCAGCAATGCCACTGTCTGAATCACCCATTATCGATAAGAAATGAATACAGTAACCTGCCTTTCCAAGGAAGTCTAAATGTTAGTACATTGATATTAAAAGAATATGTTTTAACCTGGTAAAAAGAAATGCATCATTAAGAATCACCTTTTTACTAGTTGCCAAATAGAATCATAACTAAACAATATTTCACACACGAGAAAAACAATAATAACATTTTCCTATTTCGAATTCCAGGGAGTGTTAAAAAGAACAAAGGAAGATGCAAGCCTTATGGACAGAATAAACAGCAAAATCTAATACCGTGCAGATAGGTGAAATTTTTGTTACTAAATAGAAGAGGAGTTTACATTAGACTTTAAATGTTAATTATCCAACAGGACAAGGGACCTTCCAAGAAAATGATCACAAGATATAATGCAGCAAGACCCATTTTTAAGGACAAAAGAATATGACGTCGAGGTCTGAATGAAGTAAAGTGATGCAAAAAAACAAAGTATAATTAATGAATGCACAATAAGCATGACTTTTCATGATCCATTGACTAATTTCACGATTTGCAAATTACACGACAATGAGAATAGATTTTCAACCAGTAGAAAAGCCAAAGTAAATGACAAAAACTTATAGCTTATGGAAAAGGTCACGGTGATCATGAACAATGGAACAAGGAATAAATAGAATTTTCAAATTTGACAAGAAATACGTATCAATTTGTTTGTGGGTATTTGCACGAGAGGTTGATCGCATATAAGAAGTATGCATGGGATCTCACTCAATTTAACTCTTATGTAAGGTTAAAAAGACAGTCTGGTTATAAAGCCGCCAAACCCGATGGTCGAGTATAGGGTGCCACGTATTGAAAATTGATTATTGAATTTGACCTCAGAATAATTGCAGCTAATAGGTACTATCCAATCCGTTAGCTACAAAGATACCTATCAATAATAACAGAGAGAAAAATTCTTGCTCGTATCATCAAAAATCTTTGAATGAAAAAAAAAAAATGTCTCTATATCAACCCAAAAGACTTTCTGCAATGATATAGTCACTACAAAAGCACCAGTGGAAGTCATCAAAAATGTTTTGAGAACACCAAGACCAGATTAGAATTCAAAGGGCATGACTTTGGCAGGTTCATAAGAATTTGAGTCTCGAAGAAGTTCTCAGTCAACAGAAAACTGCAAAAACCCATTCAACACTAGAATTTCTTCACTTGAATGGCATAAAGCTTGCAATAAAATAATGACAGATTCACAGTTTACAAAATAAATAAATAAATAAAATAACCACCAAACATTACCACATCATTTCTAAGTAACAACATCGACAATGGCAGGTCAAAAGTACTTGCAACTAGAGCTCGGGTTTTTACCTAAACAGGAGAATCTAGCTGCAAGCCAAAACCCTAAACCAACAAACGAACAAATCTATTTAACGAAAGAGGAGAGAAATGTGAGATTTAGGGTTTTCACCTAAATACAAGTGCTTCCAACGAATCGATAAGAGGTTCGCAGAGATCAAACAGAGAAAACAAATTTGCTTTGATTTTTCTCGAATAAATCTCTAAGCTCGGAGAAATGGAGAGCATAAAGCAGAAACCCTAACCTAACCAAAAGATACACGAAAAATTAAATCTGACAGAGGCAGAGAGAGAGAGAGAGTACCTTTAAAACCACTGATTTTGATCCTGGAGGAAGAAAAAAAGGTTTTTTTTTTTTTTTTTTTTTTCGAGAGAGAGGCGATAAAAAAGAAAAATCAAGTAGAAGAAACAGAGACCGGTGCTTTATGTTTCTGGTTTTAGTGCATATAATATGTAATAAAATAAAATAAAATAAATTCTATAATATTTTTTTTTTTTTTGGAGACTAGTTCGTGGGGCCGAATAATCTCGTATTTGTGCTCATCTGTACGAGGCTAATCTCCACCGTTCAGATTGTTATCAACGGATAAGGCCTTTGTCGTTTATGGGCCTACAGTGTCGTGGTAAGTAAGCCCAGCCCTCTTCGGCCCTGACATATAACTTGTATTTCGGTTTTATTAAGTTTCTTTTAACGCCTTCCATTATTTAATTAGTTTTCTTGTCCGTATTAATCCGGGGAACAGATATTTTCACCAGAGAATGAATACGTGTGCCATTATTGTTTTTTACAATTTTATTGTTGGTGAAAAGTTCAAAATATCTTTTTTCTTCCTCTTCCTCCATCCTCCACTCCTCCTCGCCTGCCGATCTTCCCCCAGCCTCCCCGCCTCCCCCCACCATCAATCTCCCCCTCTCCCCCCTAACTACCCCCCCTCCCCCCCGTTGATCTCCCCCTGCTGCCTCCCACTCCCCAGCATTCCCCCTTCCTTCCCCCTCCCGGCATTCCCCATCCCTACTCCTTCTGCTCCCCTCCCCCTCTCCCTCCGCGTTGCCCCCTCCCCCCCCCATCTCTGTTCGGGCATCTCCGGACCGGAGTTGCCCGAACAGAGATGGGGGGAGGAGGGGGCAGCACGGAGGGGAGTGGGGGAGGGAGAACGCCGGGTGGGGAGGAAGGGGAAACATTAGAGAAAGGGAAGGGAGGGGGGGGGGGGGGGGGGGGTCGAAGTGGGGCTGGCAAGGGCAAAGAGGAGGAGGAGGGGAGGAAGAAGAAAGGGATATTTTTTTTGCTATTTTTTGAGTTGTGTTGGGGTACCTTTAATAAAAAAGGTGGGTCCTTCCTAATCCTGTGATACCAGAATCCTTTTTGGTGTGAAAATATCTGGTCCCATTAATCCGTTGACTATAGGGAAGCCTCTGATGTTATTTAAGTTATATTATATAAAATGATTAGTCATTGTAACTACATCAAATTAATGTATTTAGAAAGTACTATATAACAACAATTGATGGAAAAACATTAGCGTGCTAGTCGAGTGTTGGCTGAATGTGAGAGGTGGAGATGCTAAAATTTTTGTAATTGGTGCTAATTTGATGTGGTGTGTGTGAAAGTGTCGTTTAAATGGATTTTTGAGAGAGATTCATTCTCGGTGGATATTGTCACAGCTGTGGCAGCTGCTGCAGAAGCATGCTCGATAAGCGCTCGACACAATGCAGCGGAGAGTGCCGGCGTTGAACCCATTGAACACACTTAGCAACCTCCTGATCCACAGGTGACCAACATCAATGTTGATGCGAGTGTTGGCCCGAGATCCTCTTGTATTGTTGTCGTAGGGAGGGATTTGATCTGGCGAGTGCCACTAATCTCAGTAAAGCCTATCAACTCTACCAAGCCACTGCGAGTCGAGGTTGAAGCTATTTTGCTTGGGCTTTGATTGGCAGTTGGAGGAGCGGGCGGTCGTTGCGTTGTTGCTAGTGACGCAAATATCCTTGTGCAGTGTATCAACAGCGCTTCTTCTCCCAACCCATGGCGAGCAGGGCATATTGACAACGAATGCTGATATATCTTCCAATCTCATGCACATTTGTGCTTAAAATTTTGTGGAAGGAGCATTAATGTTGCAACACACAAGGTTGGCGCCGACGTCTGCTCTACTGCAGTTGATTGTATGAAGGTATACCTCCTCAATTAGCAGAGAGACTTTGTATCATTATGGGTAACAATTGCTTTATCTAATAAAGCTACGACCTTCATTCAAAAAAAAAGAACTAATTGAAATAAAATTGTGCCCATTTTGCCGCTCGTTTAATGTTTTTTTTATTGTTTTGGAATCAGGACTTGATATATGGCTACCAACAACTCAACCCCACAAGTCTACTACCAGGTCATCCTCATCAATCACATACAATGATCATTTTCTTCATATTTGATTCTATTATAACACTCCAATCTTGTTACTTTATAACTAAGTGGTCCTTTGACAATTGCCTATAATAATCATTTTTTCGTCTCTGAATCTATTTATAATATCTAAACACAATTTCTACTAAAATTCCAATCTTATTGGTCGAAATTGATTACTCTTCTTAGATACTACATATTCATAGTTGAGATCAGTGAAATTTTGTTAAATCCAAAAAATTCTTGAATGAGGTATTCAACTCCAAAGATGAATAGAAAAAGAAATCTTTATTGGTTCTATCTTCTCTTTTTTATGAGACTGTATATTTTTATCGAAAAATTAAAAAAATCAATTTGGATCCACTGCGAGAATGATTTGGAAGATCCAAAACTAAAAGCAGAGATATTTTCTAGAAACAACATCATGGATTGATCCAAAATCTAATTCAAATCTAATATAGCACATACAAATACACAAGAAATGTATTGAATTACGTCATTTTCCGACCACAACTTCAAACATGAAATTCAAAAGGATCAAATAAAAAATGATACTCTGAATTATATAACTATAATGAAACATACGATCAACTAACATGTATCGAATTTGAAAAAGAGTCAGAAGAAATGATTTGATACTCTTATTTTTCAAATTGAAAGATCCATGAATCAGGATCATGATGCATATAGATAAAAATGGTCCAATTGGAGGAAGAATTTTCACGAAGATTTGGAACATTTCATTTCTAAACAGAAGAGCCTTTTCATGTAGTATTCAATCGATTATGTATTAATGAATATTCAATTAATTGGTCCGAGGCTATCAACAAACAAGATTTTTCTAAGGTCACTTCGTTTTTTTTTTTTTTTCTATGTCACTTTGTTCTTTTTGTCTAAATCACTCCCCTTTTTCTTTGTAAGTATTGAGAATACTCCTATTCATAGGGTCGAGATCCACGTCTATGAATTAGAACGTCTAATTAATTAACCATGCAATAAGTTATTGGAATCAATAGGTATTCAAATCGTTCATTTGACTAAATTAAACCACCTTCTAATTATATGACCATGATGTTGCGCGCGCGGGTACAACAACCAATGAGAACCCCAATCAATAGAGAGAGATGTACCAGAGAGGTACTCAAAAGACAAGAACAAAATAAATAAGAGAGAAAGCCAAACACAATGTTTAATGATGTTCGATAATTTGCCCACATCCTCGGGGTAAGGGAGAAAGAGATCTTATTGATTCAACAATCAATTAAAAGTTACAATTCATGGGGCTCTACCCCTTTATTTATAGCCAGAGAGTCCCAGAGTTTTAGGAAACCACAATTGGATTCGACTCTGGATCAGAAACGGAGGTCGAATCCTGATAGGACAAGCGGATCTGACTATCGGTCGACCGCTCCAGTCGATCGGTCGACTGACCCTTCCTTCGGTCAACCGGTCGGTCGACCAAAACCAACAGAAACTTGGGCTATGCCAGTGAGTCGACCGACCCTTAACAGAAAATGGGTCGTGCAGTAGGTAGACCAGCGGTCGACCGAATTGTTGTTATGCACCTTGCTGTGCATGTTGGTCGACCAGGCAGTCGACCAACCTTCTGTTCTGACTGCATATGGACTGCATTTTCGCTCCTTCTGGACTTCGATCTCTACGCTACCTCTCCCAATGAGTTAAAAAACTCTTCCAACAAGATTTCTTCTCCTTTCTTCATACAATTCTCCACCTCGGTGAAGATTTCTTAAACCTAAATCGAACTCAGTACAGTACATGTCGACTCGAAAGGGGTTCACCTATATGGCTGCCTACGTACCTTGCCCAATGGATCAAGCTATCTGTAGTTTATCCAAACGAGCTCCACCGAGCTCAACCAACTGAAAAAATATGGAGCATCTCTTTACAATGTGTAAATTTCACTCCCGAAAATCACCTTGGTAAGCATATCCGTGGGATTCTCCTTTGTGTGAATCTTTAGTAACTCAATATCACCTTGATCAAGAATCTCTCGAACAAAGTAGAACCTGACATCAATGTGCTTCGTCCTTGTATGATACATCTGGTTTTTTTGCCAAATAGATAGCACTCGTGCTGTCACAGTTAATCTTCAACAGATCATAATCAATCCTCAAGTCATCGAGCAACTCTTGAAGTCATATTGCCTATTTCATATCCTCTGTCATGGCCATGTACTCGGCCTCTGTAGTAGACAATGCAACAGTAGACTGTAGAATAGAGTGTCAACTCACCGGTATTTGGGATAATGTAAACACATATCCCATTGTAGATCGGCGTTTGTTAAGCTCTCCTACATAGTCAGAATCAACATATCCGACATACTTCTGCTTACCTGTAGAATTCTTCTCGAATACTAATCCAACGTCTATTGTAACGCCCCGATCCTGCGGGTACGGAGACGTTACTGCAACGTATATACGTAGGTCAGAATTACCCTCACGCATATACGCTAAGCATCAGTACAGGCAAGAATCAGAGTACGAAAGCAAGTGGTGCATTATACATTCCAACACATGAGTACAATTACAAAGTTATCACCAGAGGTGATCCAATATTACTTGAATATTACATCACCCGATAGGCGCAAATGCGAGAGTACCAAAAAGATGTACATATATGAACAGTACAAAAGAGTGCTCACGAGATAGCTGGAGATATCGCGAGCCAACCAGGAGGTGCAAGGATAGGACTGGAGCTACAACTGATCTGACAGCCCCACAGAAGTAAGCTTGGTCCTCAGCAAGAAGGATCCTCTAGCTCCAGGCTCCAGGACCTGGACATGAGAATCCAGGGGAGTCAGATGAAACTCCCCAGGCGAGTAGTAATACAAAAGCCAAATGGCGAGTATGGGTAAGCACATGTGTATCAGTAAATCTGGATTATAAGCATGAAAACCATTTTGTAGACATAAGCATGCTAGAACAAGAGAAGCATAGAAGGTGACATTCATGGTATAATAAGATAAGCAGTAAGTGGATAGAGCAATACTAGTTATCTCCTAAGTTAACATAAAACCGATAAAACAGAATAAAAATCGATTACGAGTAAATCCAATTGTACAGGTCTAGGTCATGGCTCCATGAGATTAGTACCTCGAAGGAATAATCCAAACAAGGAAACCCTCATCCATATACCTTTACCTCATGTCATCGTAACCTGAACTTGTACAGTTCGAGTTACAAAACAATACGACGGAATCATATTAGAATATTATTATTAAGCCGTCTAAGTTGTAGGTTTCAGTATGCGTCCCATTACACATATTTCTACTTACAACTTATAGAGCAAGTTATTTGGAAACTGATAAAGTGCGATGAATCATGCTCTGGATGGGCCCCGTACATGCCCGGGACAACGGTTCAGGAGTATCCGGTGCTGAGCCGGAACGTACCGCTAGGTACCGGGACTTATGGACGCCCGAACAGGAATAGAGTATCGCAGATCCCATAGAAATAGGTCTAGGGCGTGTGCATACCCGGCATGAAAATCAGGAGTAGGGGTGCCAGTACACCCCACGGAATCCCTGGTGGCCGCCAGGTGATCCCTCAAGTATGTGGCCACGCGTGACTCGATAGTGCCACCATGAACATGATTAATCAGGGCCCATCAGTTTCCCCTAAACCGGTGCAAGTTGTCTAATTATAATAATATATCAAGTAAGCAGGACATGATCAGGAATCCAGGATTTCATAACAGGAATCATGATAGGGGTCATAGCAGGAAATCAGGTTTAGACAGGAGGTGATCCTACAGATTCAAGAGGTGGCCCCCACAGATTCAAGAGGTGGCCCTCACCACGAGTGTGATGTGGCACTTTGTTCCGTGTGGCACTTTGTTCTGTAGAGATGGATTCTAGAGGTGGCCCCCACAGATTCAAGAGGTGGCCCCCACCACGAGTGTGATGTGGCACTTTGTTCCGTGTGGCACTTAGTTCCATTCAGGACTTGACGGGAACAGGTAGTACAACATGAGTAGGTGTCAAGTAGGAGTATACCAGACGTAGGATAGTAGACGCGGGAATAGTAAACGCGGGATAGCAGACGCGGGGTTCGCGTCGCAAGATGCCTCAAACGCGAGGTCTGCGTTCAAGTCAGGACGCGAGGAGAACGCGGACGCGGACATGGTTTCTGCGTCGCGTTAATGCAAGAAGAACACTGATATGGGCATAGCATACGCGAAAGTAGCAGACGCGAAAGTAGCAGACGCGAAAATAGCAGACGCGGGGTTCGCGTCGCAAAGGTGCCAAAACGCGAGGCTCGTGATCTGCGTTTAAATCAGGTCATGAGGAGAACGCGGACGAGAGTATAACTCCGCGTCATGTCAATGTAAATAGAACACAGACGCGAGCTTTAGCTTTGCGTCGCAACGATACAATAAAGGCCGCGTTAAGGAAAGCCTAGACGCAGGAGGTAACTCTGCGTCTAATCAGTTTAGCCACACCGCACGACATAAAATACAATAATAAGTTTACAAGTCCATGTCTTGGCGAGCGAGGTTACTCACCTAAAACTGATGCTTGAAGCTTTATGCGTCCGAAATGGTCTATGTTGCCGAATACCACTAAATCGATCACCGGAATAATCGCGAACGATTACCGGAAAGATCTACGGTGATATTACCGACGAAGAAAGGTTGGCCCCAATCCAAAAGGAGGGTACCGGTCTTCACAAGATGATGGGATGGTGGTTTTGTGGAGAGGTTTTGATGGTGGTATACTTGGTGGTGGCTAAAGTAGTGTATATGGAGGTGGAGATGGTGGACAAAGGAAGCAAGAGGAGGAGGCTCTCTTGGTGGCTTCTCTGTTGGAGGCTGCAGGAAGCAAGGAAGAAGAAGAAGAAGAAGAAAATGAAGAAAGAAAGAAGGAGAGGGGTATTTATAGGAGTTGGATTATGAAGGTGATGCAAATAAATAAAGGAAGGGGGTTTTTGTAAAATTGGGGGTTATGTATCTCTCTTGGCCACTTGGCCGGTTGTGATGATGAGAAAGGAGTTGGAATATCAAGGAGAAGACTTTTTGGAAGAGAGGTAATAAATGAAGAGAGAGAAAGGGATGGGGTAAGATAAAGGTATATGAATAAACTAATGTTGCACACCTTTTAACACAAAGAAACAATGGAGGGGATTCTTGTGTTTCCCCCCATGAAACGCAGCACTCTTCTGCGTTTAGGCCAAATGGGCTAAACGCAGTGATTAAAGCTGCGTTTAGAGAAGGCTGCGTCCAACAGAGGAGAGAGAAAGTCATGATACTTGATGGGGTTTGATCTGAAGTGCATTAAATGCAACATGGGGAGGATCTTCACAATAAATGCAGAATCCCAGGTAGGTGAGATCCGCGTTTCAAGAAGGAGAGAGAAAATGGGGAAAGACAAGGTGGAATATATGGGACAATCTCCTCGGTATCTGGGAAAACACCGAAAAGCCCAAAAATGAAGTAGTTCGGAAAGTTTCCCAAAAATCCTCAAAAATCATAAATATTATAAAATAATTTTTGGTGAAATCGGTTTTCAAAGATTCAATCTCATTTTCAAGATGAAAATCCAGAAGTCAACCGTCAATCTCGGTATACACCGGATTGGCCGGATTTTGATAAAATCTGATAAATCTCAGAAAATGTATTTGGATAGAAAATATGATTTTAAGAAGTAATATCAAAAGGCACTTTTAGAAATTCTAAACCGTTTGTAAATTAAAAATCCGGGAATCGGTCAACGGTACTGGCCGACACCGGTTTTGAAGATTTTCAACCTAATTCCGGAAAATTTCAGAAAATCATATAAAATCTAGAATATTGGAAAACGATGTTTAAAACTGAAATCGGTCAAATCGGAATACCAGAATGTCCAAACCGAGCAATACTCTGGGATCGGGCCTTCGGTTCAAACTAAGGTTGACTCCGAATCCACGAATCCAAATCCAAGACAAAAGAATTCATAATACAAAACAAATACGGAAGTAAATCACAAAATACGATCGAGAAATCTGAACACGCAACTAAGTACGTATTCCAGGAACGGGGTGTTACAATCCATCCACCTTACAAAAAATTGCGTCCTCGCAATTTCGTTAAGGGGTAAATTGAACACAAGGAGGACAAAGGTTGGAATAAAGGCTTCATAAAACCAAAACAGGATTAAGATGAACACAGGAAGGACCAGGATGGACAATGAGAACAGGATAAGGAGGAATATTCACGAAGGATTACCAACTCAAAATACAAAAGGTCAGGGGGTTGCTGTTACAGTGACATCCTCAAGGTTCCTGTTCCAGACACTGAGCCTCATACTCCGCTGCTGCTTCATCTGATACCTCTGCTGCCATGTTGTGAACTTGGCCCCTGCCATAATCTGCTCTGGGTCTTGCTCCTCTCTGTGGGTGATCATGTTGCTGAGGCGGAAATGGAGCTCTTCGGTCCACGGGTTCTGGGTTCCTTCTCAGTGGTGGAGCTGGAAGTGCCGGGGGTGCTGCTCGTGCTGGAATTGCTGGTGGTATTGGGTAATTCCTCTTGAATGGACAATCACCTATAGAGTGATTTCCAGATCCACATACCAAGCATAGCCTATTAGCTCTTCGGCAATTGCGTTGGATGTGTCCGGGCTTCCGGCAGTACCCGCATATCATCTGCTGCTGGGGAGGTTGGAATGGTCGCTTAATCACTGGACCATGGGTTGTCCTAGCTGTATCTTCCTCACTTATCAACTGAAAGGGCCTCTTCACTGACTTGTTCTGCACCTGGTTCTCATTCTTCTTCTCCAGTCCCCTTTCTACTTCACGGGCAATGGAGAGGACCTGAGAGTATGTCTTCAGCTGTTGAGGAATAAGGAACATCTGGACATCCATCTTCAGCCCTTGTTGAAACCTGCTCGCCCTCTTTTCTTCATCTGTCACCATGTAGGGAGCAAACCTGCTAAGCCTCAAGAATTCAGCAGCATATTCATCCACTGACCGGTTCCGTTGCTGCAGCCGGATAAATTGTTCTTCCATTTCTTTCTGAGCTGTGGCAGGGAAGAATCTCTCGTAGAAACCCTTTGAGAATTGGTCCCATGTAATAGGTTTCTCCAGTGTTGCTTCTTCTGCCAACCACCAGGTTCTGGCCACATCTCTCAGCTGTATCTTGGCCACTTCCACTTGGTTCTCATCAGGGACTCGGGCCGCCTTTAAAAGATCTGTGGTGTCTATCAGCCACTGTTCTGCATCCAGGGGCTTCTCTATTCCTGAAAAGATCGCCGACTGTAATCTTCTGAAATCTGACACGTTGCCTGGCCTCTGTTCTCGGGGTGCAACCAGCAGTCCTTGACGTAGAAGCTCTGTCTGCTGTTGTTGACTCTGCATCATCCCTTGAAGTATCCTTATCATACCATCACTGTCTCTGTTGGGTCCATCTTGAGAAGTACTAGGACCATTACGCGTTCCCCGTCTTTCCATATTTGAGTTGGTTGAAGTGGGTAACAAGAAGGAACTGGAAGGGAAAGGATTGAAGGGTCTCAGGATACTAGGAATGGATTAGAAGAAAGAAAGAGATAACTCTGTACTTGTAGTTGGAATGTATAACCAGGACTCATGCATTCCAGTTGCAAATTCCATTACC
Organism: Agave tequilana; assembly: GCA_038442645.1. Classification (NCBI taxonomy): domain Eukaryota; kingdom Viridiplantae; phylum Streptophyta; class Magnoliopsida; order Asparagales; family Asparagaceae; genus Agave; species Agave tequilana. The sequence goes on from JAVJIF010021090.1 coordinate 13,323, forward strand.
ATTAATTTGCCGTCTGGACGTACTGAGGAGGTGAGAGCCTAAGCTCTGATACCACCCTGTAACGCCCCGATCCTGCGGGTACGGAGACGTTACTGCAACGTATATACGTAGGTCAGAATTACCCTCACGCATATACGCTAAGCATCAGTACAGGCAAGAATCAGAGTACGGAAGCAAGTGGTGCATTATACATTCCAACACATGAGTACAATTACAAAGTTATCACCAGAGGTGATCCAATATTACTTGAATATTACATCACCCGATAGGCGCAAATGCGAGAGTACCAAAAAGATGTACATATATGAACAGTACAAAAGAGTGCTCACGAGATAGCTGGAGATATCGCGAGCCAACCAGGAGGTGCAAGGATAGGACTGGAGCTACAACTGATCTAACAGCCCCACAGAAGTAAGCTTGGTCCTCAGCAAGAAGGATCCTCTAGCTCCAGGCTCCAGGACCTGGACATGAGAATCCAGGGGAGTCAGATGAAACTCCCCAGGCGAGTAGTAATACAAAAGCCAAATGGCGAGTATGGGTAAGCACATGTGTATCAGTAAATCTGGATTATAAGCATGAAAACCATTTTGTAGACATAAGCATGCTAGAACAAGAGAAGCATAGAAGGTGACATTCATGGTATAACAAGATAAGCAGTAAGTGGATAGAGCAATACTAGTTATCTCCTAAGTTAACATAAAACCGATAAAACAGAATAAAAACCGATTACGAGTAAATCCAATTGTACAGGTCTAGGTCATGGCTCCATGAGATTAGTACCTCGAAGGAATAATCCAAACAAGGAAACCCTCATCCATATACCTTTACCTCATGTCACCGTAACCTGAACTTGTACAGTTCGAGTTACAAAACAATATGACGGAATCATATTAGAATATTATTATTAAGCCGTCTAAGTTGTAGGTTTCAGTATGCGTCCCATTACACATATTTCTACTTACAACTTATAGAGCAAGTTATTTGGAAACTGATAAAGTGCGATGAATCATGCTCTGGATGGGCCCCGTACATGCCCGGACAACGGTTCAGGAGTATCCGGTGCTGAGCCGGAACGTACCGCTAGGTACCGGGACTTATGGACACCCGAACAGGAATAGAGTATCGCAGATCCCATAGAAATAGGTCTAGGGCGTGTGCATACCCGGCATGAAAATCAGGAGTAGGGGTGCCAGTACACCCCACGGAATCCCTGGTGGCCGCCAGGTGATCCCTCAAGTATGTGGCCACGCGTGACTCGATAGTGCCACCATGAACATGATTAATCAGGGCCCATCAGTTTCCCCCAAACCGGTGCAAGTTGTCTAATTATAATAATATATCAAGTAAGCAGGACATGATTAGGAATCCAGGATTTCATAACAGGAATCATGACAGGGGTCATAGCAGGAAATCAGGTTTAGACAGGAGGTGATCCTACAGATTCAAGAGGTGGCCCCCACAGATTCAAGAGGTGGCCCTCACCACGAGTGTGATGTGGCACTTTGTTCCGTGTGGCACTTTGTTCTGCAGAGATGGATTCTAGAGGTGGCCCCCACAGATTCAAGAGGTGGCCCCCACCACGAGTGTGATGTGGCACTTTGTTCCGTGTGGCACTTAGTTCCATTCAGGACTTGACGGGAACAGGTAGTACAACATGAGTAGGTGTCAAGTAGGAGTATACCAGACGTAGGAATAGTAGACACGGGAATAGTAAACGCGGGATAGCAGACGCGGGGTTCGCGTCGCAAGATGCCTCAAACGCGAGGTCTGCGTTCAAGTCAGGACGCGAGGAGAACGCGGACGCGGACATGGTTTCTGCGTCGCGTTAATGCAAGAAGAACACTGATATGGGCATAGCAGACGCGAAAGTAGCAGACGCGGAAGTAGCAGACGCGGAAGTAGCAGACGCGAAAATAGCAGACGCGGGGTTCGCGTCGCAAAGGTGCCAAAACGCGAGGCTCGTGATCTGCGTTTAAATCAGGTCATGAGGAGAACGCGGACGAGAGTATAACTCCGCGTCATGTCAATGTAAATAGAACACAGACGCGAGCTTTAGCTTTGCGTCGCAACGATACAATAAAGGCCGCGTTAAGGAAAGCCTAGACGCAGGAGGTAACTCTGCGTCTAATCAGTTTAGCCACACCACACGACATAAAATACAATAATAAGTTTACAAGTCCATGTCTTGGCGAGCGAGGTTACTCGCCTAAAACTGATGCTTGAAGCTTTATGCGTCCGAAATGGTCTATGTTGCCGAATACCACTAAATCGATCACCGGAATAATCGCGAACGATTACCGGAAAGATCTACGGTGATATTACCGACGAAGAAAGGTCGGCCCCAATCCAAAAGGAGGGTACCGGTCTTCACAAGATGATGGGATGGTGGTTTTGTGGAGAGGTTTTGATGGTGGTATACTTGGTGGTGGCTAAAGTAGTGTATATGGAGGTGGAGATGGTGGACAAAGGAAGCAAGAGGAGGAGGCTCTCTTGGTGACTTCTCTGTTGGAGGCTGCAGGAAGCAAGGAAGAAGAAGAAGAAGAAGAAAATGAAGAAAGAAAGAAGGAGAGGGGTATTTATAGGAGTTGGATTATGAAGGTGATGCAAATAAATAAAGGGAAGGGGGTTTTTGTAAAATTGGGGGTTATGTATCTCTCTTGGCCACTTGGCCGGTTGTGATGATGAGAAAGGAGTTGGAATATCAAGGAGAAGACTTTTTGGAAGAGAGGTAATAAATGAAGAGAGAGAAAGGGATGGGGTAAGATAAAGGTATATGAATAAACTAATGTTACACACCTTTTAACACAAAGAAACAATGGAGGGGATTCTTGCGTTTCCCCCCATGAAATGCAGCACTCTTCGGCGTTTAGGCCAAATGGGCTAAACGCAGTGATTAAAGCTGCGTTTAGAGAAGGCTGCGTCCAACAGAGGAGAGAGAAAGTCATGATACTTGATGGGGTTTGATCTGAAGTGCATTAAATGCAACATGGGGAGGATCTTCACAATAAATGCAGAATCCCAGGTAGGTGAGATCCGCGTTTCAGGAAGGAGAGAGAAAATGGGGAAAGACAAGGTGGAATATATGGGACAATCTCCTCGGTATCTGGGAAAACACCGGAAAAGCCCAAAAATGAAGTAGTTCGGAAAGTTTCCCAAAAATCCTCAAAAATCATAAATATTATAAAATAATTTTTGGTGAAATCGGTTTTCAAAGATTCAATCTCATTTTCAAGATGAAAATCCAGAAGTCAACCGTCAATCTCGGTATACACCGGATTGGCCGGATTTTGATAAAATCTGATAAATCTCAGAAAATGCATTTGGATAGAAAATATGATTTTAAGAAGTAATGTCAAAAGGCACTTTTAGAAATTCTAAACCGTTTGTAAATTAAAAATCTGGGAATCGGTCAACGGTACTGGCCGACACCGGTTTTGAAGATTTTCAACCTAATTCCGGAAAATTCCAGAAAATCATATAAAATCTAGAATATTGAAAAACGATGTTTAAAACTGAAATCGGTCAAATCGGAATACCAGAATGTCCAAACCGAGCAATACTCTGGGATCGGGCCTTCGGTTCAAACTAAGGTTGACTCCGAATCCACGAATCCAAATCCAAGACAAAAGAATTCATAATACAAAACAAATACGGAAGTAAATCACAAAATACGATCGAGAAATCTGAACACGCAACTAAGTACGTATTTCAGGAACGGGGTGTTACATCTATGGTACCCTTGATGTACCGTAGAACCCACTTTACTGCCTTCCAATGACCCCTCCCGAGATCATGCCTGTATCTGTTAATCATTGAGACAACTTGTGATAAATCAGGCCTCGTACACACCATTGCATATATTAAGCTACAAAATGTGCTAGCATACGGCACGCGAGTCATATACTCACGTTCTTCAACAGTAGTAAAAGACATGGTGGCTTTTAACTTAAAATGAGGAGCCACTGGTGTACTTACAGATTTCGTATCACCGTTGATGTTGAACCTCTAAAGTAACTTCTGCAAATACTCCTTTTGTGTCAATCTAACCTTACTACTCCTTCGATCTCGCTCAATCACCATGCTAGCACCTTTTTGCTTCACCAAGATTTTTCATCTCGAACTCATAAGACAAGTATTTCTTCAATTTATCTATTGCGGATCTGCTCCTAGAAGCGATGAGCGTATCATCTACATACAATAGTAGATAGATGTACTCTCTACCGGGTAGCTTATTGTTATACACACATAGGTCATAATGGCTACATGTGTACCTTTTATCTTTTATGAAGCTGTCGAAACGCTTGTACCACTGCCTAGGAGACTGCTTTAATCCATACAACGATTTCTTCAGCTTGCATACTATATTCTCTTTTCCTGTAGTTTTGAACCCCATCGGCTGAGACATATAGATCTCCTATTCAAGTTCGCCATGGAGAAAGGCGGTCTTCACATCGAGCTGGTCAAGTTCCAACTCATACTGTGCTACCAGCGCTAGCAAAATCTGAATTAACGAGTGCTTTAGAATATGTGAGAATATCTCATTGTAGTCAATGCCATCTCAATGTGCATAGCCTTTAGCTACCAATCTGGCTTTATAGCGTATAATATTAACTTTGAGAGATCCATATTTCTTTACATATACCCACTTACAGCCAATTGCCTTCTTTTTCTTGGGCAACTCTGTTAGTTCTCAAGTGTTATTCTTGTACAGAGAACTCATCTTTTCCACCATGCATCCTTTCACATCTTGGACTATGAACTGATTTTAGCTTTCCTATATGTAAACGGGATTGCCTCTTCAACGACTGAGAGAGCATAGGCCATAATCATATCTGTAGTGAGACAACTACGCTTACGTGGATTTCTTCTGGTTCTTTCAAGTGCAATGGATTCATGGACATCACTCAAAGCCTATCATTGATTCTCATTAGTATCCTGATCGGCTGCATGATCACTACCCTGTGTCACCATGGTTATGATCTCCAATGATACGGATCTTTCTAAAGACGGTGAAGTAATATCACTCTCCACCTGCTGCGATAGCCCTTTAGTCTTCTCAATCTCCACCTGCTGAGAGAGTGTAGGCTTTAGCATTGAAGCCTCATCGAATGTGACATTTCTGCTGAGGATAAACTTTTGTCCTTAGGATCCAAAATCTCGTAGCCTTTTACTCCTTTCTTGAATCCTACGAACACACCTTTCTTCGCTCCTGGGTCTTACTTGTCTTCCTTAACATGGTAGTAGGCCGAACATCAAAATACCCTTAGCGAATTATAATTCTGAGCAGCTTTCTCTGACCAAACTTCAGAGAAGTTTTACCTCCTATCGCTGACGAAGGCAACCTGTTAACGAGATAGCAAGCGTATGCCAAAGTCTCAGCCCAAAAATTCTTTGGTAATCTAGCATTGGATAACATACATCGAACCTTCTCTAGAAAGGTCCTATTCATCCTTTCGGCTACCCCATTTTGCTGCGATGTTTCCCTTAATGTGAAGTGCCTTACTATGTGTTCGCGTTTCGAAGTTAGTGAAAAACTCCATCGTTATTGAATCATGTAAAAGTTATGAAACCTAAACTTGCTAGAATCTTTTTAACAAAGTGTGCAGTGGCAAGTATAGGATCGAATCCACAATGACTTGTTCTTGAAAATTTAGTTATTAAAAATCTCATTTTTATCTTACTCTAGTTGAGAAATCCCTTAGATGAAGGTTAGAATTTTGTTTTTTAAAAAATAAATAAATAAATAGAGATCTTGTAAAAGAAAGTAAAAGCAAAAATAAAAATATGAATAAAGTAAAGAAAAATAAAAAAATGAAGAAAGCAAAAGAAGAAAGAAATACTAACCTTTTTGCGAAGATTTGAATAACTAAAGTAAAAAAAAAGAAATTAAGAGATTGGTATGAAGGGAAGAGGAAGATGAACCGGTGAACTTGTTTCTTATTGTTGCCTTGATGTCTCCCTCCTTCAAACGATACTGAAAACAAAAGAAGCTAATAAAAGAAAAGAGAAAAGAATATGCATAAGATTAATGATGACTTCATGGAATCAAATATGAAAGAAAAGAATATTATAAAAAAATAAAGAGAAAATTAAAGAAAGACTTAGACTGAACGCTGCAAGATTGTGAAGAAGAATTCTGAATTTTATTCAATAAGCATCAAATACAAAACCCTTGATCCTCTCCAATCTCGCATTACAACGCTCAAAACTCTCTTTTTCTGGCTTTTCAGCTCTCTCGTGTACTCTCTCACTCAATGAATACATGTATTTATAGAAAAATAGTGATAAGGGAGAGCGTAGGGAGATAGAAAGAATTGGCTATTTTTGAATTTCGATCTTCCCCTTATCTCCAAACTTGATTTCATTTATTCAGAATTCTGATCTGCAACTTATTAGCGTGTTGATTGCTGAATATTACTTATTAAATGATAGAATTCGAAACAGTGATCAACATAAGAGTTATAGCATCTTCTTTCTGGATCATCTTGAATTATCAGATTTGAGATTTGGTAGCGAAAGTTATGATTAAAATGCTAAACTGTATCCAATCTGAATCCGAATCTAAATTGCTTCATCTCATCCGTTGATCTTCTCTCTATCCATTTATCCTCAGCAAACCTAATAGGGTCTTCAAAAATTCATTTTTTCTTTAAATTTTTATAGTATTATCTTATCTGGTAAATCCAATCATCAGATAAGATAGACTAAAGATTTTCTGAATTTGAGTCGATCCCTGTTTGATTTGAACTTTTGGGTTTGTTTAGATAGATTCATGTTTATCTTCTCTTAATCATCTTGCAAGGATTAGGACATTAAGATAAGTGAGTTTGAAATAATTTATTACAGAATATATGTAAGAATGTAATCATGTTTATGCAATATATGTGTCCAAACACACCCCCACACTTATCTTTTGCTCGTCCTCGAGCAAAACGAAACTAACCTAAGATTTTTATTGGACCACTTTTACAGGTCACGCGATTGCACTTAGTATGTATAATAAGCCTTTAAACCTCTAGGTTACCCCTAGAGGAGGAATTGTAGTCTCCTGAGGGTTTTCAGTGATTACACCCACAAAATCCATAAAGAAAAAAACTAATTTGTTAGTATTTTCGAAAATACATTTGAAAAGAAGATGAAATATTTGAAGTGTTTTTACAAGTATTAAGCAACTTGTAAGTTATAAGAGTATCGAACTATTCATCCCTAGACTTAGCCTCTATTCAAATATTTGTTATCAATTAAGGTTAGGAATAAAATTGTATTCTCATTTAGTCTATTATTTTACCTTAAGTCATATGCATCTTGTGACCGTGAATATTTTGACTAAGGGTTCTTCAACTCTAACGCTTATGCTTTTTTTGTGTATATACTAGTTGTAATATTCCTAACTTTCTTTTGCTTTCTAATTTGCCCATGTAATGAGCCTTAGTCGGTGACTCCCAAACCGGACGGTTTTAGTGCACCGGATGAGAAAACACCCCCAAAGACTTAGGACTCGAGCAAACAAGAGCACAAAACTAAGGATTTATTTGGTGATAGGAACCACTTTTAGGCGTGAATAATCATGCTTTATGAGGTACAAAACTCTAGCTTAATCAGAGGATTCTTATTATATATAATATATATATTCTTCTCTCTTTTTTTCTTTTTTTTTCTTTTTTTGAGGCATAATAATCTTTGTTTTTAAATCCTAAGTATGTAAGTATATAAAATATGCATATTTTATCAAGGTAAAAATCAAGACTGGATTACTTTTTTAATTTTTTCTTCCTATCCCTAGAAATTAAACAAATATTCTTATTTCAACCAAGTATAAGAAATCCTAATTATGATTCTCTTGTTCCTTAAAATTAACTTAATTTCTTACAAAAATAAGTCAAAGTATTATTTTTCTTTTCAAAAATTTTTTGTAACAAAGAAATTGTTTTTTAAATATTTTTTTAATCTTTTTTATTTTATTTTTTTAGAAAACCTAAAAGAAAACCTATGTTAACCCTTCCCCACACCTATCTCATGCATTGTCCTCAATGTATGAATGGATGCATAACATGTTACAAATGTAAGAATGTGAAGGGTAGATAGTACCTGATAGGGACGAGTGGATGTTATCCATCATTGTCTAGTTAAGAGAAAAAAATACAAAAACTATAATACATAAATGGCTCCCTAGTATGTATAAAGATCAATGCTGATAAACAGGATCTTCCAGAAGGATTTCCTCCACTTTTGGGCTTAGGTACTCACGGTATGATTTTAAACAATGGCCATTTACTTGAAAAGTGGTACCATCTGTGGTATTGTGGACCTCAACTGCACCATATGGGTGTACCTTATGAACAATGTACGGACCGGTCCAACGTGATTTCAGTTTTCCCAGAAAGAGATGTAGACGGGAATTGTACAGCAAGACTTTTGTCCTAGCTGAAATTCCTTCCGAGCTATGATCCTATCATGCATAATCTACATACGATCCTTGTACCGTTTTGAACAGTCATATGCATCGTTCCTTATCTCTTCAAGCTCATCCAGTTGAAGTTTCCTAGACTCTACTGCCTTGTCTAGATTAAATTTAGGCGTTTGATTGTCCAGTATGCTTTATGTTCTAACTCGACAGGAAGATGGCAAGCCTTGCCATAAACTAACCTATATGGAGAGATTCCAATAGGATTTTGAATGCAATTCTATATGCCCATAAGGCATCAGTCAGGCAAAGAGACCGATATTTTCTAGTGGTATTCACAGTTTTCTCAAAAATGGTCTTGATGGCTCGATTGGAAACTTCTACTTTGTCACTAGTTTGTGGGTGGTAGGGGGTGACTACTCTATGATTGATGCAATATTTTCTCATTAAAACTTTAAATGTACGATTGCAGAAATATTTTCCACCATCGCTGATGATTGCACGAGGAAAGCCAAAACGAGAGAATACATTCTCTTTCAAGAAGTTTACCACAACTTTGTGGTCATTGGTTTTACATGCTACCGCCTCTATCCATTTAGAGACGTAGTCAACTGCTATAAGGATATAATGGTATCCATGGGATATAGGAAAGGGACCCATGAGTCAATGCCCCAAATATCGAAGATTTCGACAACTAAGATCGGTTTTAACAGCATTTCCTTCCGGCGTGTAATCTTCCCTAATCATTGACAATGATCACATGATTGATAGTAGACATGAGCATCATGAAATAGAGTGGACTAATAAAAATCACATTGCAAAATTTTTGCAACAGTTTTCTTCCCACTAAAATGACCTCCACAGGCTTGGTCATGGCAAAATGAAAGGATGCTCCTAAATTCTGAGTCAGGAACGCAGCGTCGAATAATCTGATCGGGACAGTACTTGAACAAGTATGGTTCATCCCAGAAGAACCATTTGACCCTAATTAAGAAACATAATCGTTCTTGCTTGGTCCATGAATCGGCATCTGTTCTGTGACAAGGTAATTCACAATATCAGCATACCATGGAACAATTGAAGATGGTTCATCCCATAAGAACCATTTGACCCTAACTAATAAACACAATCGTTCTTGCTTGGTCCATGAATCAGGCATTTATTCTGTGACAAGGTAATTTACAATGTCAGCATACCACGGAACAATTGAAGAGGAGACGAACATTAACTGCTCATCAGGAAATGTCTCAAGGACAGGTAGTGAGTCGAACACAGATTTGATCACAATCTTAGACAAATGATCTGCTACAACATTCTCAGCTCCCTTTTTATCATGGATTTGTAAGTCAAATTCCTGTAGGAGTAAGATCCAACGGATTAAACCAGCTTTAGCATCTTTTTTCGTGAGAAGGTACTTTAAAGCTGCATGATCGGTGTAGATTAGGACCTTAGAACCTATAAGGTATGGACGGAATTTATCAAGAGCGAAAATGACTGCCAACAATTATTTTTCAGTGGTGGAATACTTCAGTTGGGCATCGTTAAGAGTCTTACTGGCATAGCAAATGACATGAGGAAGTTTATCCACTCGTTGGCCTAGGACAACCCCTACAGTATAGTCGGAAGCGTCACACATCACCTCAAATAGGAGATTCCAATCAGGTGATCGGATGATGGGTGCCGAGGTTAACTCAGTCTTCAGCCTTTCAAAGGTTTCCAAATAAGAAGGGGTGAACTCAAAAGGAACATCCTTTGCTAGAAGATCATAAAGAGATTTGGAGATTTTAGAAAAAATTTTGATAAAGCGGTGGTAAAATCCAGCATGGCTTAAGAAAGATCGCACCTCCTGAACAGTTATAGTAGGTGGTAATTTGGCGATTAGCCCTATCTTAGCTTTATCAACATCTATACCTCTATCAGAAACAATGTGTCTTAAGACAATCCCGGATTTCACCATGAAATGATATTTTCTCAATTAAGAACTAGGTTCTTCTCCTTGCATCTTATCAATACCAATGATAGATGATATAAACCCTCATCAAAAGTAGACCAAAGATAGAAAAGTCATTCATGAAAACCTCTAAAAATCGCTCAACCATATCTGAAGAGATGCTCAACATACACCGCTGAAAAGTAGTCGGTGCATTGCATAGCCCAAAGGGCATGCGACGATATGCAAATATGCCAAACGGACATGTGAATGTCGTTTTCTCTTGGTCCTCACGAGCAATATGGATTTGGTTATATCCTGAATAATCATCAAGGAAGGAATAGTAAGCGTGACCGGCAATACATTCTAACATTTGGTCGATGAAAGGCAGAGGAAAATGATCTTTTCTAGTCATGGAGTTGAGTTTCCTATGTCTATGCACACACGCCAACCAGTTTGAATACGAGTTGGAACCAACTCATTGTTCTCAATAGTAACAACTGTGACTCTGGACTTTTGGGTACAACTTGTACCGGACTAACCCACTGACTATCAGAGATAGGGTAAATGATACCCGTATCTAACAATTTTATTATCTTCGCTCTCACCACCTCTTTCAAAATAGGGTTTAAACGCCTCTGTGGTTCTCTCGAGATCTTGGCATTCTCTTCAAGATAAATTTGGTACATTACCACAGAGAGGCTAATTCTCTTGATGTCCACTATGGTCCATCGTTTGGCTTCCTTATGTTCCTCAAGAACATCTAGCAACTTTTCTTCTTGGTCCTTATCTAAATGAGATGATATGATTACAGGCAAGGTTTGACTCACCTAGGAAGGCATACTTCAATGTGTCGGGTAAAGGTTTGAGCTCCAACTTGGGAGGCTCAATGATTGATGGAATAAGAACAGATGTTGACAATGGTGAGGGTTCTATCTTAGGTCTCCATAGGTTGGTGTCCATGATGGGGATAGAATCTAACAATGCGCTCACCTCTTCTATAGACTCCTCAATATCAAAATTCATTCCAAAATAGGCCAAGCATTTCTCTAAGGAGTCTTCATAGCAAGACTCCTCAAACGTGTGATTGACCGACACATCAATCATGTTACCTCCTCGTGATCGTCCATTACTTGTGGTTGGGAACTAGTATGGAAAATGTTTAGCTCAGCTATCATATTCCCAAATGATAAGGTCATGACTCCATTCCTACATCTAATAACAGCGTCAGCAGTAGCAAGTAATGGTCTTCCTAAAATCACAGGGGAGTGATTACTTGGATCTCTAACTGGTTCAGTGTCTAAGAGCACAAAGTCAGCAGGGAAATAGAATTCATCGACCTTCAAAATAACATACTCAACAATTTCCTTGGGGACCTCAACTGACCTATCTGCTAGAAGCAATGTAAGGTTTGTGGGTTTTAACTCCCCTAAACCTAATGTTTGTACACAGAATAGGGTAAAAGGCTTACACTTGTCCCTAAATCTAGTAGATACCGATCCATAACCTGATCTCCTATCCTAACAGAAATAGTTGGACTCTCTGGATTCTCATATTTGGGTGCAATGGGTTGCTGGATGAGACATGATGCTTGTGTAGCAAATACAGCTTCACGAGGCACAGAACTTTTCCTCTAGACCGTGGTTAGGTCCTTTAGAAATTTAGCATATGAAGGTATCTGATTAATGGCATCCAAGAAGGGAATGTTGATTTGGACGTTTTTGAAAACTTTCAAAATTCTCTCACAGTGATTTTTCTTCCTAGTTGGTTGAAGACGTTGAGGAAATGGGGCATTGGGCACAAAAGATTTATCTTGATTGTCAACAAGAACTTGATCATCTTTCTTTGTTGACTCCTTTGGTTCCTTTTTTCTTTTTCTTTTACAATATTAGGATTATTTGGTGGATTTTGGACTTGGTTGTGCACTCTCTTACACGACCATAAAGTGTGGATGGCTTGGACTTGATAGTTTGAATCAAACCTAATTTCAAACTGGCCTGTTGGAGTATTTTGAGGAGCAGGTTGTCCTTGCAGGTTGAGCACAGTCTGACTAGGAAAATGTCCTTTCTCTCTTTCCCTAACAGTTGCAGCTAACTGTTCTATCTAAACCTCGAGTCTGGTTATTGTCTTATCCTGATTGTGACGCATTTGGGCTTGAGTTTGATTAGTTATTAGTTGGCTCTGCATGAAGTATTAGAGTGTCCTCTAAAGATGATTTTCTTTGATTGGGAGGGACATATGGAGGAACAGATGGTGTTATATTGAATTGATTTCCCTTGTGAAATTGATTATTAGAAGATGGTCCATGAAATGATGATGATCCACCATGTCCTTGTCATTGAGGAGACTTCCATGAAAGGATGGGATGATTCCGCCATCCCGGATTGTATGTTTCACTAAATGGGTTGTTGTTGGGATTGGACTTGCAAAATGTATTGAGTTCATTTGCTTGCTCCGCTTTGATAATTGGCAACCTAGGGCATTGTTCAACCAACTGGTCTTGGCTGTCACAAAGGACACAAACGGGAGACACCACTGGCTTAGATGGTTCGGGAGCTAAAGATTGTGCTCCCTTTCTTAATTCTAATGCTTCAAGTCTTCGTACTACTGATGTCAATTTGGCATCACTCTAAAAATTAGGGTTGACTTTATGTATAACACCTCTGTTAGTAGAAGTTGAGGTGGTAAGTTGCTTATTATCAACACTAATAGGCTCCCATTCTAAAGTATTTTATGTTACCTCTTCAAAGAATTGTCATGCATCATCGGCCGTTTTGCTCATAAATGTTCCATTACAAAGGAACTCAATCATGATTTTATTCGAGTAGTCTAACCCTTCGTAAAGAATTTGAATCAAAAGGATCTTTTCGAATCCGTGATGGGGACACTCAAGTAAAAGATCCTTGAATATTTCAAAATATATGAAGAACGTCTCCCCTTGTAGTTGATGGAAGGTGTTGAGGGCTTGACGTATGGTAACAATTTTCGGCTTAGAATAGAACTTTCTATAGAAGGCTTCGGCTAATCCTACCCATGTAGAAATTGAACCCAGTTGGAGAGAAAGAAGCCAAGATTTGGCTCTTTCTTTTAGAGAAAAGGAGAATAACCTAAGTTTTAGGGATTCCTCTGTCATTTGATGATACTTCATGGTTCCACAAATATCCTCAAATTTTCTAGCGTGTTGGTATGGATTCTCATTTGCCAATCCCTGAAAAACTAGAAGCATTTGTATCATCCCGGATTTAATCTCAAAATTTTTGTCGTAAGGGCTAGCAAGGTGATACAGGAAGGTTGGGTGGACCTTGTAAGATACATGTAATCCTTTAAGGTCATATGTTTGGTTTCATTAGTGTCACCCATTGTTGCAGTAGGGTCAGAAACAGTAATGGATTCTAATCGACCCTTAACACGAACCCACTTTCGCATGAACCAGGGTACTGCCTTGATGAAGGATTTTCTAAATTCTAGATAAGATTACACACAAGATGACTCGACCAATCAATTGCAATCAAGTGTTTTTTATCTTGAATTTAATTTAAAGGTAATCAGTTTTTTTTCAACCACTAATCTTAAGATAATAGAATTCTCCCTAGTTAGACAGCTCCTAACTCGTTTGGAAGGATAGTGGGTTTACCGGTCAAACCTGTCAAACAAGCAATTCAGTTCTTCCTCCAGGCCAGGCACCACTGCAATGGGTAAATCACCTTTTCTAGACAAGGAAATTCCTCTTCAAAAGCTTGAAAGTGTTCACCGGAGTCTTCCCAAAATAGTTCCAATTAAATGAGCTCGAAATCCTAGTGACTGAGTTATAATTGATTTTAAATTAGTTCAAGCTTGAGAAAAAACTTATATGCGGTTGTGATTTTTGAGCCAAGGAACGGGTGATGAAATACGGATCTTATATGAGGGGGACAGCTCTTAAGATCTTTTATGCAAGTAGGCACTAATGCTGCACAAAATTCAATCAATAAGCACCTCCAAAACTCCACTGACAAGAGATTTGTAAGTAGAGTTAAAAAATATTAACCTTTCCGACGACTCTGAAGCAAATTTTTATTTATTTTATTTTATTTTAGCAAAGCAATATGTCATAAGCAAGCAAACTTCTTCTTGTTGTGCAAGTCTTCCTTTGTTCATGTAATATCCCTACAAAAGAAAATCTGAAATTAATCTTAGGGATGGAAAGAAAAATAATAAAAAAAAGAATTTTGAAATTTTTTTAAGATTTAACTATCTAATTTTTTTATTTTTGATTATTTTTTAAACTTTTTAAATTTTTTATATTAAACTAGAAAAAGATTAGATGTTGATTTTCAAAACCAAAAAATTTCACAAGTCCCTGACAACGGCGCCAAAAACTATTCGCATTTCGAAGTTCATGAAAAACTCTATCGTTGTTGAATCACGTACAAGTTATGAAACCTAAACTTGTTAGAATCTTTTTAACAAAGTGTGCAGTGGTAAGTATAGGATCGAATCCACAGAGACTTGTTCTTGAAAATTTAGTTATTAAAAATCTCATTTTTATCTTACTCTAGTTGAGAAATCCCTTGGATGAAGATTGAAATTTTTTTAAAAAAATAAATAAATAAATAAAGATCTTGTAGAAGTAAGGAAAAGTAAAATTAAAAATATGAATAAAGTAAAAGAAAAATAAAAATATGAAGAAAGCAAAAGAAGAAAGAAATACTAACCTTTTTGCGAAGATTTGAATAATTAAAGTAAAAAAAGAAATTAAGGGATTGGTATGAAGGGAAGAGAAAGATGAACCGGTGAACTTATTTCTTGTCATTGCCTTGATGTCTCCCTCCTTCAAACGACGCTGAAAATAAAAGAAGCTAATAAAAGAAAAGAGAAAAGAATATGCATAAGATTAGTGATGACTTCATGGAATCAAATATGTAAGAAAAGAATATTATAAATAAATAAAGAGAAAAATTAAAGAAAGACTTAGATTGAATGCTGCAAAGTTGTGAAGAAGAATTCTGAATTTTATTTAATAAGTATCAAATACAAAACCCTTGATCCTCTCCAATCTCGCATTACAACACTCAAAACTCTCTTTTTCTGCTTTTCAGCTCTCTCGTGTACTCTCTCACAATGAATACAGGTATTTATAGTAAAATAGTGATAAGGGAGAGCGTAGGGAGATAGGAAGAGTTGGCTTTTTTTGAATTTCAATCTTTCCCTTATCTTCAAACTTGATTTGATTTATCCAGAATTCTGATCTGCAGCTTATTGACGTATTAATTACTGAATATTGCTTATCAGATGATAGAATTCGAAACAGTGATCAACATAATAGTTGTATCCCTTTAAATCTTCTTTCTGGATTATCTTGAATCATCAGATTTAAGATTCGGTAGCGAAAGTTATGATTAAAATGCTAAACTATATCCAATCTGAATCCGAATCTAAATTGCTTCATCTCGACTGTTGATCTTCTCTCTATCCATTTATCCTCAGCAAACCCAATAGGGTCTTCAAAAATTCATTTTTTCTTTGAATTTTTAACATTTTTCTCTGAATTTGTGTAACCCCCTGATCCCTGGTGTACGTATCACAGTATCAGTACTCGATACGACGTACAAAATTGATTTGACCTTCCTGGTAGTCATATTGAGCCAATTTCAGTTTGAGATATTATGGTTTCATATTGTAGATTTTTCAGGATTTTCTGAAATTTTTCTGAATTATTTGGAAAATCTCCGTAGTCGGCGTCGACCGACACCGATAATCGGCTCTCCGATTTTTAATTCACAAACAGAGTAGAATTTTGAGAATCCGCTTTCATATTGTGTCTTAGAATCATATTTTCTATGTTATGATATTTTTTGGAATTTTTCTGAATTTATCAAAAAGCCGGTAAAACCGGTGTCGCCCAATATCGGTGATACACTCTAAGATTTTTAACTTGTAAACCGGACAATATTTCTAGAATCCGATTTCACATTACTCCTCAGCAGAATATTTTCTATTTTTCATAATTTTTGGGAACCGTTCGGAGCTAGTCAAAATTTCACCCAATAAAATAATAATTTAAAATCCTAATTTTTCTATTCTTTTTCCCCTTCCTCTTTCTCCAATCTTCTCAATTATTCCCACCGCCATTCTTCCACCGCCTTTAACCCAACAGCCTCCCCCTCTTTAAAACACCTATTTCTCTCTCTCTCTCTCTCTCTCTCTCTCTCTCTCTCTCTCTCTCTCTCTCTCTCAATTCCCTCCCTCTCTCTCTATCTCACGGTCTCTCTCTCTCTCCCCCTCACGCCCGTTGCCTGCGGCCGGAGGCCGGCGTGCCACCGGCGCCCTTGCAGGTGGCCGGCGCCCCTCAACCGGAGGCCACCCCCTTCCTTTCTTCTTTTTCTTCTTTTTCTTTTTCTTCTTCATTTCTTTTTCTCTCACTCTCTCTCTCTCCCGCTCTGTACCGGGCCCAGAATGCCGCCGGCGGCCTAGCGGCGCCGCCGGCCGTTCCTTGCTAGCCGTCGCTGTGGTCGCGCAGCCGCGCGACCATGCCCGCTGCCCCGCTGCCCCTTTTCTCTCTCTATCTCTCTCTCTTTCCCCTCTCTGTGGGACCGCCGCCGGCGGGTCTTGATCGCCGCCGGTCAGCTGAGCTGGCCGGCCGTCCCGCCTAAGGAGCACGGCAGCAGCAGGTTGTTGCTGCCGTTGCTGTTGTCTTATTGGGTTCGGGTGTAACTCGAACCCAATAACAGTATTGGGTGGGTTTGGAAACAAACCCAACCCGATAACCCTTACCCATTTAAGTTAAGTGACGGGTTTGGGTATCGGATCCAAACCCGACCCATTAAGAGCCCAACCCGCATTCAAAAACCCAATAAAGGTAAAATTACAGAAAACCCCCCGCTCATTTTTATTATTTGCATTTAAGATATTTTTATTACATATTTAACCCATTTCTATTACGTTTAGTGATCGGGCGATATCTGGAGCATCCGGACTCCGATTTGGACGATTCTGGATCCGTTGCGATCGTGGGAAAGAGTGCTACCTTCCCATAGCGAGTTTGTGAGTGTTTTTATTTTATAAATTATATTTATTTAGAGATCCTAAATTGATTGATTGCTTTCAGTGATAAATCTTGATTATGGATAAAACATTGTAATTATTAATTACTAACTTGTAATTATTGGAAACTCATTGTAATAAGACTAAACTACAATATTGTAAGTTGCTTCTTGATTTAATGTCACTATCACTAGTATTTCATGTATTGTATCACAGTTAG
The DNA here is from genome assembly GCA_038442645.1 of Agave tequilana. Lineage (NCBI taxonomy): Eukaryota > Viridiplantae > Streptophyta > Magnoliopsida > Asparagales > Asparagaceae > Agave > Agave tequilana. Next base: position 30,900 of record JAVJIF010021090.1, read on the forward strand.
ATAACCATCGTTACATGTATACTGATCTACAGATACTATATGACTCTACACTGCCACTAGACATGCATGCTAGACACCTTTATTTCATGCACTGGTATCATCATGACACAGATACTGTAGTTCACTGGACATGGTATTACATGTAGATTATTGCTACACATATATGTTCCACTGGTACACGGATATACCAAGTCACGGAGTACCGCATTTCATATTATTGTTATCATCGTTACATGGGTGCTCGATACACAGTTATCTCATGTTCACACATCACTGATACATATGTTCACCGCACGAGTTTACATGCATGTATTGTTTCTATCTTCTTGTCATATGGATCACCGTTCATATTACATGTATTATTGTTCCATGTTATCCCCGTATTCCTGTTATATGATTGTTTCCCGTTATTGATATTGATATTCCCGTTATTGGATACATGAGCTATTGATATGCGATGTGTGGAATCTCACATCTATTGTTCCCGTTTCCCGTTATCCTGTTTTATGCTATCAACTGAGCTCAGGTCTTGTTATCATGTTACATGTACCATGCACTGTACTTGTTCTTGTTACGTTGTGTACTTTAAATGAAATATCATAAAGATAACTTGGGGATGGGGGAGACTGGACGGTTGTTTAGATCTTATCGGGTGGATGTCTGGATCCATTGTTTGTCCCACTGCAGGGGACGGGGTAGTGCTGGCTACCGTCTGTTATAGCTCATGAGCTCCCGTTTCCCGTTATTGTTTTAGCTCATTGAGTTCCCATTACATGTTACAGCCTTAGCGTGCTGGTCCTGGTCTCAGCAACCAGGGGTCTGTTTAAGGCCGTGATCCCGGGTATGCACGGGATACACCTACCCGATAAGAGCTCCTCGACCATGGGTTTCCAATGAACATAATAATATGATATAAACAATAGTGACGTCGGGAACACTTGTTATTTGATCACTCTCTCGTTTGGATAATGATACCTGTATGCCATGTCCGGATGGGTTCGTCTGGAGTGCGGGCTCCAGTATGAACTGCCAGTGGTATGGGACACTGGAAGAGATTGATTAAAATAGCAGGCGGTACTGATAGCTACTATTGGATAAATAACATGACTTGCCTGATACATGTATTCTATGGTGATTTCCTGTACTGAGGCTTAGCGTACGTACGTGAGGGTTTTCCGCCCTGCGTATGTGCGTCGCCATAACGTCTCCGTATCCTTGGGATCGGGGCGTTACAGAGTGGTATCAGAGCCTAGGTTCATACCTGGTGTGGGTAACCACTTGAGTCAATGCTTGGGCTCTTACCAACAGTACAATCAGGTTCAGATTAGCTTATCTGTATCTGAATTTGGGGATTCCAGCGACGAGTACAAGAATACAATGTCATTGACAATTCATTCCTTGACTCTTTTGTATTCCTTCCTTATAGTTGTCAACCAGAATAGCCGATTTCCTTCTCGCTTTTTTTGCATCTTATTGCTTCCAATCCGTTAGTGTTAGTCCACTCCAATACTTCCCCATCCTGAGTTCCTTATAGATATCAGAGTGTGCAGCGGAAGTGTCGTGGACCCGGAACATTTCGGCTTTGGGGTTGAAAATATTATTCTCACACCTGCATTGAAATTTCGAGGACGAAATTTTTTGTAAGGTGGGATGAAATGTAACCCCCTGATCCCTGGTGTACGTATCACAGTATCAGTACTCGATACGACGTACAAAATTGATTTGACCTTCCTAGTAGTCAGATTGAGCCAATTTCAGTTTCAGATATTATGATTTCATATTGTAGATTTTTCAGGATTTTCTGGAATTTTTCTGGATTATTTTGGAAAATCTCCGTAGTCGGCGTCGACCGACACCGATAATCGGCTCTCCGATTTTTAATTCACAAACGGAGTAGAATTTTGAGAATCCGCTTTCATATTGTGTCTTAGAATCATATTTTCTACGTTATGATATTTTTTGGAATTTTTCTGAATTTATCAAAATGCCGGTCAAACCGGTGTAGCCCAGTATCGACGATACACTCTACGATTTTTAACTTGCAAACTGAATAATATTTCTAGAATCTGATTTCACATTACTCCTCAGCAGAATATTTGCTATTTTTCATAATTTTTGGGAACCGTTCGGAGCTAGTCAAAATTTCACCCAATAAAATAAAAATTTAAACTTCCTAATTTTTCTATTCTTTTTCCCCTTCCTCTTTCTCCAATCTTCTCAATTATTCCCACCGCCATTCTTCCACCGTCTTTAACCCAACAGCCTCCCCCTCTTTAAAACACCTATTTCTCTCTCTCACTCTCTCAATTCCCTCCCTCTCTCTATCTCACGGTCTCTCTCTCCCCCCTCACGCCCGTTGCCTGCGGCCGGAGGCCGGCGTGCCGCCGGCGCCCTTGCAGGTGGCCGGCGCCCCTCAACCAGAGGCCACCCCCTTCCTTTCTTCCTTTTCTTCTTTTTCTTTTTCTTCTTCATTTCTTTTTCTCTCACTCTCTCTCTCCCTCTCTGTACGCGGGCCCAGAACGTCGCCGGCGGCTTAGCGGCGCCGCCGGCCGTCCCTTGCTGGCCGTCACTGTGGTCGCGCAGCCGCGCGACCATGCCCGCTGCCCCTTTTCTCTCTCTCTCTATCTCTCACTATCTCTCTCTCTTTCCCCCTCTCTGTGGGACCGCCGCCGGCGGCTAGACCCGCCGCCGGCGGGTCTTGATCGCCGCCGGTCAGCTGAGCTGGCCGGCCGGCCCGCCTAAGGAGCGCGGCAGCAGCAGGTTGCTGCTGCCGCTGTTGTTGTCTTATTGGGTTCGGGTGTAACCCGAACCCAATAACAGTATTGGGTGGGTTTGGAAACAAACCCGACCCGATAACCCTTACCCATTTAAGTTAAGTGACGGGTTTGGGTATCGGATCCAACCCGACCCATTAAGAGCCCAACCCGCATTCAAAAACCCAATAAAGGTAAAATTACAGAAAACCCCTGCTCATTTTTATTATTTGCATTTAAGATATTTTTATTACATATTTAACCCATTTCTATTACGTTTAGTGATCGGGCGATATCTGGAGCATCCGGATTCCGATTTGGACGATTCTGGATCCGTTGCGATCGTGAGAAAGAGAGCTACCTTCCCATGGCGAGTTTGTGAGTATTTTTCTTTTATAAATTATATTTATTTAGAGATCCTAAATTGATTGATTGCTTTCAGTGATAAATCTTGATTATGGATAAAACATTGTAATTATTAATTACTAACTTGTAATTATTGGAAACTCATTGTAATAAGACTAATCTATAATATTATAAGTTGCTTCCTGATTTAATATCACTATCACTAGTATTTCATGTATTGTATCACAGTTAGATAACCATCGTTACATGTATACTGATCTACAGATACTCTATGACTCTACACTGCCACTAGACATGCATGCTAGACACATTTATTTCATGCATTGATATCATCATGACACGGATACTGTAGTTCACTGGACATGGTATACATGTAGATTATTGCTACACATATATGTTCCACTGGTACACGGATATACCAAGTCACAGAGTACCGCATTTATATTATTGTTATCATCGTTACATGGATGCTCGATACACAGTTATCTCATGTTCACACATCACTGTTACATATGTTCACCGCACGAGTTTACATGCATGTATTGTTTCTATCTTCTTATCATATGGATCACCGTCCATATTACATGTATTATTGTTCCATGTTATCCCCGTATTCCTGTTATATGATTGTTTCCCGTTATTGATATTGATATTCCCGTTATTAGATACATGAGCTGTTGATATGCGATGTGTGGAATCCCACATCTATTGTTCCCGTTTCCCGTTATCCTGTTTTATGCTATCAACTGAGCTCAGGTCTTGTTATCATGTTACATGTACCATGCACTGTACTTGTTCTTGTTACGTTGTGTACTTTAAATGAAATATCATAAAGATAACTTGGGGATGGGGGAGACTGGACGGTTGATTAGATCTTATCGGGTGGATGTCTGGATCCATTGTTTGTCCCACTACAGGGGACGGGGTAGTGCTGGCTACCGTCTGTTATAGCTCATGAGCTCCCGTTTCCTGTTATTGTTTTAGCTCATTGAGTTCCCATTACATGTTACAGCCTTAGCGGGCTGGTCCTGGTCTCAGCAACCAGCGGTCTGTTTAAGGCCGTGATCCCGGGTATGCACGGGATACACCTACCCGATAAGAGCTCCTCGACCATGGGTTTCCAATGAACATAATAACATGATATAAACAATAGTGACGTCAGGAACACTTCTTATTTGATCACTCTCTCGTTTGGATAATGGTACCCGTATGCCATGTCCGGATGGGTTCGTCCGGAGTGCGGGCTCCAGTATGAACTGCCAGTGGTATGGGACACTGGAAGAGATTGATTAAAATAGCAGGCGGTACTGATAGCTACTATTGGATAAATAACATGACTTGCCTGATACATGTATTCTATGGTGATTTCCTGTACTGAGGCTTACGTACATACGTGAGGGTTTTTCACCCTGCGTATGTGCGTCACCATAACATCTCCGTATCCTTGGGATCGGGGCGTTACAATTTGAGTCGATTCATGTTTGATTTGAACTTTTGGTTTGTTTGCATAGGATTCATGTTTATCTTCTCTTTATCATCCTGCAAGGATTAGGACATTACGACAAGTGAGTTTGTAATGATTTATTACAGAATATATGTAGGAATGTAATAATGTTTATGCAATATATGTGTCCAAACACTATGCCCTCATTTCAACATAACTTTAGGAAAGGATCTTTCTTATACTCACCTCCGTTATTTGACCGGAGAGTCTTGATTTTCCTTTTTGTGTTTTTCTCCATATTCTTCTTCCACTCCACAAACAATTCTAGGACTTTCTCTTTGTGCTTCATGGTATATACCCAACATCGCTTAGAATAATCATCTATAAAAGTCACAAAGCAGTGGTTACCTCCAATTGATGTCATCTTGGTAGGTCCCCAAATGTCGGTGTGAACATAATCCAGAATCTCCTCGGTGCAGTGAGTGGCTGTGTCGAATTTCACCTTGATCTTCTTTCCGATGACGCAATGTTCACAAAGCTCTTGCAAAGACTTTTCACCTGTATGTCCGAGTCTCATGTGCCACTGTCTAGTTGAATCATCATCTGAATCTGTAGAAGTCGCCACTTGACCTGTAACTGTACTACTCTTCAAGTAGTAGAGATTATTTCGGCGGACGCCCTTCAACACCACCATTGAGCCTTTAGTCATCTTGAGAACACCATCTCTTATAGATAACTCAAGACCCAATGTTTTTAAAACATTAACTGAGATAAGATTCCTTTTAAGTTGAGGTACATACCTCACCTCTTTCAATTCCCGCACCATCCTATCAAATATTTTGATCTGAACTGTACCTATTCCTTCCATGTTACATAGGCGATCATCACCCATGATAACAAAACATCTATCTAGCTTCTCAAAGTTAGAAAACTAATCCATGTTTAGGCATACATGATAGATAGCGTCAGTATCTAAGATTCACTTAGAGTCTCTGAGTAACCAATAATAGGAGTAGTAACAGAGTCTGTGTCTGATCCACCTGCCTGCTGTTCTCCTTTGGTTATGCAAGAAAACTTACAAAAGGATCGAGGAGCGAAATTACAAGTAATTCTTTTAAAGAAAGAAAAAAAGGATTACAAGTAGATTTCCTCTAAGATTTCTGGGAAGGTATACCAATGGGAATCTGATCAGTACGTGATCACTTTATCCTGTTAATGACGCAATCAGTCGGATGTTCAAGCCTTCTCGAGGTAATTTCCTTTTCACCTGATTTCGAAAATCCTCTGAAGATAGAAGATTTAGAGTGTTGGGACCCTGAATGAAAGAGAGTTGAGTCTCTAGAGCTTTGGAAGCTTAAAAGTAAGAGGACACTTTTTTGGGCTAAAGGTCTCTTAGGTCTCCAAAAATTTTCAGCCCCTCTTCTCTCTTGCAAGGGGCTATTTATAGCAAATATAGGGGTGTAACTGCCCCTTGAATTCAGCAAGGCTGAATCAGCTTATTAGCTTCGTGCCAGGCTTGATATAGCCTGAAGCGAAGCTAAAAGTGTGCCTCTGGCGACGCTAGGGTGTTGGAACCCCCCTGCACGTCTCCACTTATTGTGGGACCAAGTGGGTGGGTGTAACCGCCTACTAAAATAACTAACTCTACTATTAGAAGTGGAGTTATAACTACTAATCCCCTCTAAGGGATTGGAGAATGATCATATGACCTGGCGAAGCTCGTGGCGGAGCTAGATGAGAGCTTCATGCGCAGCTCATCTAAAGAGCTTCGGGAGAGACTATATTCAGGGCCTCAAGCGAGACTAGAAGTTAGCTTAATTGATGAGTTAGGTGAAGCTTCAGGCGAAACTAGAAGGTTAGCTCAGAGTGGAGCTGAGCCACACCTTCAGCGGAGTTGGTGAGAAAGCTTTCAGCGGAGCTAATGTTAGCCTTCAGTGAGGCTGATTGAAGCTTCGGGCGAAGCTAGTGGCTTCGGCCTTTTAACAGGGCTATAAGCGAAACTAGCTCCCTTTTGGCTCACGCAAGGCTAGGTGTTTGAACAGACCTAGCCTTATAGGCCTTCTTTGACCTCTGAAGTGGGCATAAACCCGGTCATCAGCTTGTCCATGACTCTAACTTTTATAAATGTCGCTGAGTGTAGACGTCGTTCAGACAAGTTAAAGTGCTACCCGGGAGCTTGTTTTTTAGGAGTGTCAACAAAACCCTTCATGAATCTATAATGGATTGGTATAGATTCTGAAACACTTTAAATCTAAAGCCTGATACCTAAATCGCTTAGGTTAGGAAAATCTACTGGGTGCAACTGTACACTAAACTAGGTAACCAGATTGGTTTTACCCTAGGAATTTTCATGAGAAATAAGCTCTTAGCAGAGCTAAGATGAAGCTTCAGGCGAAACTAAGAATGAGCTCTCAGCGGCGCTGGAGTAAAGCTTCAAGTGAAGCTAAAAATGAGCTCTTAGGGGAGCTAAGATACAAGCTCTCAGCGAAGCTAACAACGCTTCCTGCGAAGCTAAAGAAGGCATTTGAGCGAAGTTAGCTAACTTCGCTGCCTTAAGTTTTTTCAACCATCGTTTCAAATTAAATTGAAACGACAGTTTGTGCTTCTTTTGAGGAGGCAAAGCTCAACGTTGAGCGCCTATAAAAGCCCAAGGGCTATATCAGAGAAGTCATCTTCTCTATTTTAACTTCACGTTTTCTCAGAGATAGCACATCTCTTTCTTCTTTGTTTCTTGACAAGTCCAGAACATTTTAGAGACTTAATCTCCTCTCTCATATCAGTTTTGTGATCTCATGGCCCCCAAGCAACGTCCAGAAAAAGAAGTCGCCACCTCTGCGACGACAACGGCACCGCCGCCGCCTCCGACCGTTGAATGACTTTCGGGTAGGGGTTCCTCCCCCTTTTTCTTAGAGATTTTTATTTCTTTTGAAGCCAAAGTTTGGCTATTTCTTAGTGAATCCGCCATGATTCATCATGGTTTGGTGATCTCAGGGAGTCAAACTCCCTTACCTTTAATTCTATTGAATTTTAGGGGATTTAGTTGCCCTTTAATTTCGTGAATCAAAATCAGAAACCGAAGGGTTTCTTTCCCAAGTTTCTATGTGAAGCTAGCCCTTGGGGCTTTTTGCACTCTGCCTTTATGCAGAGTGCAAAGTTAAGCTTCGTAACAAAGCTAGATAAAGGGGTTTATCCCCTTTTGAGTTCCTTAGGCATAATTGCCTCTTAAGCTTCTATGCGAAGCTAGTCCTTTGTGAATTTATGCACTCTGCCTTTGTGCAGAGTGCGAAGTTAAGATTCAGAGCGAAGCTGATGCTGAGCTAGCTTCACTTGAAAAAAGCAAAGTTGTGCCTGTTGAGATAGCTTCACTTGAAAAGCGAGGAATAACCTTTGAATTTCTTTGCATTCTTTTTCCTTTTTGTTTATAGGCTAACATATTTGCTTCTTTTTTCTGTTTTTGCAGTGCACTATACCCCGGACTGTTAAACAGTTTCTTCAGATCAGCCAAGGGATTGGATAGGAATGTCAGTCTGCATTTTCAGGGGCAGGCTTTTTTATTCAGTGAAAGGTGCACTCTTGATCGCGACGTCTTGATTCAAGTTGGAGACCAGCGCACGATGATGAGTATACTGACCACTGTTCCTCTAGAAGACCGTGACCGAAAGATTTACCGAAATCCTGACTTTATGTTCGGGGATGCGGCGCCTGACCCAAATCAGTAGCTGCTAGCCAGGGAAGGGCAGTGGATTTTCACCCTGAATGGCGAGAAGTATTGCCTTCCGTTGAGCAAGCGTCACTTCCCGCTATCTTTCTTCCAGTGGGTGACGAGGCCTAGGAAGATGAACTGGCAGGTGACCCGAGCTACCGACTCAGTCCACATGGGAGTTCTGACAGTTTTCTTTCATAGATACACCAGGGCAGGTCCCCCTTGGTGCATACTGGGTCTTCACCCCGGAACGTCCTACAAGACATCCCGGTAAGGGGAAAACCCAGCCATGGCCCAGACTTTCGGCAACTAGTTCTTAAAGGTCAACAGCAACTATCTGGCGACAGACTTCAAAGCCCCGGGTTAGATTCACCCTCTGAAAGCCTGGTGGAAGAACTTGACCATGTACATCCTGGCTCACTTTGGAGAGGACCTGGAAAGACTTGGACTTCGCGAAGCTGTTAGGGCTACATGTTATGGCATTCAGATGAGCGTTGCAAACTTTTACGCCATCTTTGAATTGTACTGCCCAGCCACAGGGACTTTCTTCACTCATGTGGGAGAATTGGGTATGGCTTTGTATGAGATGTGGGAAGTGAAATCACCTAGAGGGGGGGGGTGAATAGGTGATAATGCTAATCAATGCACAAATTAAAATGTTATGATGCAACGATTACCCGAAACAAGACTAGAAGCCGAATACCCTATGAAAGGCTTTGAACTCCTTCCTCGTGATTCCTCTAGATAAGAGTTTGAGGTGCGCAATGTAATCTTGTTGTATGAGTATTGATCGACAATATAGCAATGAATGTAAAGCAAGTAAATAAAGCAAGTAAACCAATCGCAAACACTGAGATTTGTTTCGAGGTTCGAGCACCCAGCTCTACGTCCCCGCCTTTACCCATAAGGATTTTCCAACCACTATAACTTTCACAAAGAATTACAACCACACCGGAGTACCCAACTCCTCAATCACACTCCTCTATTCCAGAGGTAGTGGAGCCACAAGTACAAGATATCTTGGTGATCAAAAGACCACAAACCCTCTTTTGAAAACATTTTTTCCTTACAAAAACCCTAGAGAATAATGTGTAGGATTGAAGCTCAAGTTTTGTAAGTGAAAAAGAAAATAAAATTGAAGAGAGTTTTGAACCAAAAACTTCAGTAAAGAGAGAGAATTTTTAGCACAAAAACAGAGAACAAAAATTTCTTTTGAAAGCCTTAAACTTGAATACTTTTTGCAATAGATTATTGTAATTACCTCAACCCTAATCATCCCTATTTATAGGATAAAGGTAGGGATTAAAGAGTAAACTATTATAACAAATAATTAGGAAATATTTGACCCAAAATCAGCCCCCAAATTCGTTTAGAGATAAAACTCACGTTTAAAACGTGTTTAATAAAGTAGCCGTTAGGGCTGAAATCAAGCACACGGTCGACCGGCCGGTCGACCGGGTTTTCAAAAATTTTAGCCGTTGCCAGCCCACAGTCGACCGCCCAGTCGACCAAAACAAACAGAGACTAAGGTACTTTCAGTCGGCCGAAGGTCGGTCGACCGAAATGGGGTCCGGTCGACCGTCTGGTCGACCGGGAAACGTGCACACATGCACGCACCCAAACGGTCAGAAGCCTGGTCGACCGCCCGGTCGAACGTTCTGACCTGAAACAGAGCCGGTCGACCGTCCGGTCGACCGCAACAGGCCAAAAATCAGTCTTTTGAAAAAGGTTTTGAAAATCCTGATAGTTTTCAAATCAATTTTGATCAAGACTTGGTATACTATACAAAATAGATTTTGTAAGTTTTAGAATATGTTTAAAACTATATTGTATATAGGAGAAATATCTTTTAGAGAAATCATGTGCAAAAACTTGTGTGTGGGGAAAATTGAGCTTCAACACTATACACTATTCTTTAACACACTAAAAAAAATATAAAAACAGAGAAATGAAGTCTCTGAGCCGCGTTACACCAAGCTAGAGCCTTCTCTTCTATGAAACTGTCCTCTTTCGCCATTTGCCTTTAAGCATCATAATTCCTTGCAATAGCTTAGAAGGACCATCATGAATAGTACTAACCTGAAACTCATTCTAAAACAACTTATTAGTACAATATAGCTTCTATGTGTTTTGTTATCATCAAAACATAAACAAATAGAGAGTGTAACCTCTTGGGCCAACAATCTCCCCCTTTTTGATGATGACAAAACATATAGGCTATAATACAAGATATAAAAGGGAGGTAAAAACTCCCCCTCAAATGATGCTATATTAAACAAGTATAAAACAAGTTTTCATGAGATAACAATAAAACATCATCAATAAAACGAAAGCATCAATAAAACACTATCAATAAAACACATCAATAAAACACCAAATCATAACACATATTTCTCCCCCTTTTTGTCATACATCAAAAAGGGATATATTTAGCAAGAAAACTTTCTTATTCAACAACACAAATAATAAGTTCAGCACATATAAAAGAAAATTTATTATAATCAAGTGGTTTAGTAAAAATATCGGCAAGTTGCAAATCGGAAGAAACATAATCAATCTCAATATCACCTTTCTCAAAATGATCTCTAAGAAAATGATATCTAATCTCAATGTGCTTGGTCTTACTATGTTGATTTGCATTCTTAGTCATATGAATAGTACTAGTATTATCACAAAATATTTTGATATGCTCATAATGCAAATCATAATCAAGGAGAGTATGTTTCAAAGGACTTGTGCACAACAAGCCCCCGCCGCAACATACTCCGCCTCGGCGGTTGAGAGGGCTACCGAATTTTGTTTCTTGGAAGACCATGAAACAAGAAAATTACCAAGAAATTGACATGTTCCACTAGTACTCTTCCTATCCACTCTACAACCCGCATAGTCGGCGTCCGAAAAACTCGTCATTGAGAAATCTCTGATTTTCGGATACCATGGACCCATTCCAATAGTGCCCTTAATATAACGAATAATGCGTTTTACCGCAATTAAATGAGATTCTTTGGGACACGATTGGAATCTAGCACAAAGACACACACTAAACATGATATCCGGCCTACTAGCCGTTAAATACAACAAGCTACCAATCATGCTTCTATATAACTTAATATCAACACACTTACCTTGGTCATCCTTATCAAGCTTGGTGGTGGTGGCCATTGGAGTGTTGCAAATTTTTGAGTCTTCAAGCCCAAATTTCTTGATGAGTTCCTTGGAGTACTTGGCTTGACATATGAAAATCTCATCACGCATTTGCTTGATTTGGAGTCCAAGAAAATAGTTCAATTCACCCATTAATGACATCTCAAATTCATGTTGCATGCATTGTTCAAACTCCTTGCAAAGTAACTCATTAGTAGAACCAAAAATTATATCAACATATATTTGAACTATAAGAATGTCACTATCAACATGTTTAGTAAATAATGTGGTGTCTACTTTGCCTTTAACAAAATCATTTGAAAGAAGAAAACTAGAAAGCCTTTCATACCAAGCTCTTGGAGCTTGTTTTAAACCATACACTGCTTTATCAAGTTTGAAAACAAAATTAGGATGAACATGATCTACAAAACTGGGAGGTTGATCAACATAAACTTCCTCATCAATAAAACCATTTAAAAATGCACTTTTTACATCCATTTGAAATAGTTTAAAATTTTTAAAAGATACATAAGCTAGTGTGATCCGTATGGCTTCAAGCCGTGCTACGGGTGCAAAGGTCTCCTCAAAGTCGATTCCTTCAACTTGAGTGTAACCTTGGGCCACTAACCTAGCCTTATTCCTAATAACATTTCCTGACTCATCCAACTTGTTCCTAAAAATTCACTTAGTACCAATTATTGGTCTATCGTGGGGTCTAAGAACAAGGTGCCAAACTTTATTGCGCTCAAATTGATTGAGCTCTTCCTGCATAGCTAGCAACCAATATGAGTCACCCTTGGCTTCGAGGATGCTTTTGGGTTCAAAATGAGATATGAATGCAAAATCACCACACAATTCATGGAGTTTGGAGCGAGTAGTTACCCCCGTTGATACATCACCTATGATGAGATCTTTGGGATGATTTGAGGCGTATCTCCAATCTTTAGGAAGTGGTTGTGATTGTTCCACTTCATCCTTTTGAACTTCACCAATGGGTTCTTGCTTTTCTTCTTAGATGGGTGAGTCCTTCAAGGATATTTTCTCCATGTCCTCACCTAATGAGTCAATCTCTATAACATTCTCAACAATAGTATTAGATTCTTCAAATTTAACATGCATAGATTCTTCAATAGTATGAGAAGATTTATTAAATACTCTATAAGCTTTGCTAGTACTAGAATATCCAACAAATATTGCTTCATAAGCCTTAGCATCAAATTTACCTAAATTATCTTTAGTATTCAAAACAAAACACTTGCATCCAAAGCTTTAAAGTATGAAACATTTGGTTTTCTTAAATGATAAATTTCAAAAGAGGTTTTGAAAGTATTTTTACACAAATAAATACGGTTAGATATGTAGCATGCGGTGTTTACGGCCTCAGCCCATAAGTATTGAGGGAGCCCATATTCACTTATCATAGTCCTAACCATTTCTTGAAGAGTTCTATTCTTCCTTTTAATCACTCTATTTTTTTGTGGAGTTCTAGGACATGACATTTCATGCTTAATTCCTTTTCATCACAATAAGTCATGAAGAGTTGGTTAACAAACTCACCATCTCTATCACTTCTTATTTTTAAAATCAAAAATCCTTTTTCTTTTTCAACCCCTTTTCAAAAAAATCTTAAAATGCGAAAAAGTTTGATCTTTGTGTTCCAAAAAGAAAACCTAAGTGAAACAAGAAAAATTATCAACTAAAACAAAAACATATCTACTTCCATTCAAGCTTTTAGTTTTAGTTGGTCCAAAAAGATCCATGTGAATCAATTCTAATGGTCTAGTTGACATGATATCCTTGATTGGTTTGAAAGAAGACTTGGTTTGTTTCCCAAGTTGGCACGCACCACAAATGCGGTCTTTTTCAAACTTCAAGTTAGGAATACCCTTCACCAATTTCTTAGAATTAATTCTAGCAAGATGATCAAAAGATGCATGTCCTAATCTTCTATTCTAAAGCCATGAAATCTCATCAAAAGCATTCAAGCATTTAGTAGAACAATCCAAATTAAGCATGTCAATAATATAGACATTATTTTCACAAATCCAGTGAGAATACAATCATTGGTTATACAATTAAAAATTTTGCAAGAAGATTCATCAAACACAACTTTGAGACCACGATCACAAAGTTGACTTATACTAAGCAAGTTATATTTAAGCCCATCAATAAGAACAACATTTTCTATTAAAGGAGATGCACCAATCTTAATGTTACCTATACCGATGATGATGCCCTTGGAGTCATCTCCGAAAGTGACGGTGCCACCTTCAACGTACCTTGATAGGGTTGTAAAATTATTGATGTCCCATGTCATATGCCTTGAACAACCACTATCAAGGTACCACCGCTCCTTACGTCTTGGAGCCTTGGTGTGTACCTACATCAAATAATTTAAGACTTGATTTTGGTACCCATATTTTTTTGGGTCCTAAAGAGTTAGTGTCTCGAACCCACACAAGATTATTTGCCCTATTTATATGATCATAGCAAAATTTAGCTAAATGGCCATTCTGGCCACAATAAGTGCATCTATAAATTTTTTTATATTTAAATGCATAATGAGCATGTGGCCTACGAACATGTGAATTGTGAGCATGAGTAGTTTTAACATGAGTGACATGTGATGTGTTGGCATGATGAGCATGAGAATTTTTAGCATGAGTTGTTTTATCATTTTTAGCATGTGGAGTGTGCATATGCTTCTTTGAAAACATTTCTTCTAATTTAGTAGTGTTAAAAGTACATTCTTTTAAAATATTTTCAAAATCATTGATTTTAGTTTTTAACAAGGATAATTTATTTTCATCAATTTTTGAAAATTTAGCTTTACAAGCAATTTTATAGGCATCAAACTCTCTTTTTGTTGAAATAAGATTAGAAGAAAGTTCATCCTTTTCTTTTGAAGAAATTGCAAGCTGATTTTTAAACATCTCAATTTTCTTTTTCAATTTTGAACATTCTATCTTATTATCATCAAAACTTTCAGAGAGTTCAACAAAAGCATGTTCTAACATTTCTCTACTTATTTCATTTTCATCATCAAGAGGTTGAGTAGTTACCTTGGGTGTGTTTGCCATGAAACACATATTTGCCGTGTCGACTTCATCTTCAGATTCACTTTCCGAATCCCAAGTGGCTTTGTATACCTTCTTTTCAACCGGCCTCTTTTGTTTTAAGGAGAAGATCATCTTTTTCTTGAAATCGGGACAATCGGCCTTGATGTGTCCGGGTTTCCGACAGTTGTAGCATATGATCCTTTTCTCCTCCTTCCCTTCCCATCGTCTTCTATAGTTGAGCTTGTTCTTGCGGTATATTCTCTTTACATTTCTTACAAAGAGAGATAGCTCTTCATCATCTTCTTCAACTTCTTCATCATCGTAGTTGGAAGAGGAAGACTTGAAAGCTATTGACTTTTTCTTTGAGGTACCGCATTTTCTCTAGCCTTCTTCTCCATCTCATGAGTCTTAAAATTTCCAATAAGACTTATGAGCTCCATCTCGTCCTTGTCATTCAACTCCTTCAAGGTGCTAGCTTTGATTTCCCATGACGAAGGAAGAGCACGAATCACCTTGCGCACCTTTTGGTCATTGCTTATTTTATCACCTAGAGAAGAAAGAGCATTAGTAATCTTAGTAAACTTGGTAATCATATTATCAATAGATTCATTTTCTAGCATTTTAAAGCTTTCATATTGGGAACACAAGAGATCTATTTTAGCTCTCTTGACTTGTGATGTTCCCTCATGAGTGACCAATAAGTGTTGCCAAATCTCAAAGGCGGATTTGCAATGGATAACTCGTGTTAAGTCATCCTCATTCAAAGCTGAGAGAAGGGCATTTTGAGCCCTTGAATTAGCCTCAAATTCCTTGAAGGTAAGTTCGGACCAAGTGTCCTCCTCACTTTCGGGTCTACTATATAGCTTGGTCAAGGACTTAGCAACTACACTGCCTAGAGATTGTAAAAAAATAGTCATCCTAACTTTCCATATGAGAAAGTTGAGTCCATCAAATTTGGAAGGGTCTTAATGTTATCGGCCATTTTTTACTAGTGAATGAATGAAGATATGAAACTTATGATTAGCAAATTTTAGGATCTCTCTAAGGATGTGAAGCCAAAAACTAGAGTCCTATCTCTGATATCAATTGAAATCACCTAGAGGGGGGTGAATAGGTGATAATGCTAATCAATGCACAAATTAAAATGTTACGATGCAACGATCACCCGAAACAAGACTAGAAGCTGAATACTCTGTGAAGGGCTCTGAACTCCTTCCTCCTGATTCCTCTAGATAAGAGTTTGAGGTGCGCAATGCAATCTTGTTGTATGAGTATTGATTGACACTATAGCAATGAATGTAAAGCAAGTAAATAAAACAAGTAAACCAATCGCAAACACTGAGATTTGCTTCGAGGTTCGAGCACCCAGCTCTACGTCCCCGCCTTCACCCAGAAGGATTTTCCAACCACTATAACTTTCACAAAGAATTACAACCACACCAGAGTACCCAACTCCTCAATCACACTCCTCTAGTCCAGAGGTAGTGGAGCTACAAGTACAAGAATATCTTGGTGATCAAAAGACCACAAACCCTCTTTTGAAAACCTTTTTCCCTTACAAAAACCCTAGAGAATAATGTGTAGGATTGAAGCTCAAGTTTTGTAAGTGAAAAAGAAAATGAAATTGAAGAGAGTTTTAAACCAAAAACTTCAGTAAAGAGAGAATTTTTAGCACAAAATAGAGAACAAAAACTTCTTTTGAAAGCTTAAACTTGAATACTTTTTGCAAAAGATTATTGTAATTACCTCAACCCTAATCATCCCTATTTATAGGATAAAGGTAGGGATTAAGGAGTAAACTATTATAATAAATAATTAGGAAATATTTGACCTAAAACCAGCCTCCAAATTCGTTTAGAGATAAAACTCACGTTTAAAAACGTGTTTAATAAAGTAGCCGTTAGGGCTGAAATCAAGCACACGGTCGACCGGCCGGTCGACCGGATTTTCAAAAGTTTTAGCCGTTGCCAGCCCATGGTCGACCGAAACAAACAGACTAAGGTACTTTTAGTCGGCCGAAGGTCGGTCGACCGCCCGGTCGACCGGAAACGTGCACACATGCACGCACCCAAACGGTCAGAAGCCCGGTCGACCGCCCGGTCGACCGTTCTGACCTGAAACAGAGCCGGTCGACTGTCCGGTCGACCGCAACAGGCCAAAAATCAGTCTTTTGAAAAAGGTTTTGAAAATCCTGATAGTTTTCAAATCAATTTTGATCAAGACTTGGTATACTATACAAAATAGAGTTTGTATGTTTTAGAATATGTTTAAAACTATTATGTATAAAGGAGAAATATCTTCTAGAGAAATCATGTGCAAAAACTTGTGTGTGGGGAAAATTGAGCTTCAACACTATACACTATTTTTTAACACACTAAAAATATAAAAACAGAGAAATGAAGTCTCTGAGCCGCGTTACACCAAGCTAGAGCCTTCTCTTCTACAAAACCGTCCTCTTTCGCCATTTGCCTTTAAGCATCATAATTCCTTGCAATAGCTTAGAAGGACCATCATGAATAGTACTAACCTAAAACTCATTCTAAAATAACTTATTAGTACCATATAGCATCTATGTGTTTTGTTATCATCAAAACATAAACAAATAGAGAGTGTAACCTCTTGGGCCAACAAGAAGTTTCTGCCTTACCAATGGTATCTCTCCCTACGAGGAGTATTTCCCTTGCGAATCAGAGCTGGCGTTGTTAGAGAAAAAGGAGCCTGCCTTATTTGAGACTTACAGAGAGCTGACGTGCCACTTCTACATCTGCTTGGATGTGCAAGGTGGTTATAAGGGAAGCTCGAATTTCTTAAAGAGTTTAGCGGATTATCTGTTTCCGACTTTGGAGGAAGCTCTCGAAGAAGCTCGATTCGGGGTAGTAGAGGAGGACATTCTTCGAATGATGAGGAAGCACGACCATGGAGGTGTTGTTTTGGAAGAAGAAGATGGTATCTATAAAAAGGGAGATACCCTCTAGAGTTTTCATCACTAGGCTTGTCAACCGATATCCCGTAAAGCACTTTCTGACTTTCTGTCAGTTTGGTTGAAGAGGTGTGTAGTGTTGTCTCCTTCCAACAATGTCATTTTCCCGACAGCACTGCTTTTGGCCGTTCGCTTGGTGCACGGTCGCTCTCTGGGGCTACTTCCGGCTATGGTGTGTTGCATACAGTGAGGTCTTCATGCACTAACGGAGGCCTTCTGTAGGCCACTCGCAATGAAGAGTGGTAAAGGAACAGTTTTACCTTGCGATGGGCCAAACCCTAGGGTTGGATTGCCATACACATATCTGATAGCATGGTTGTCCTGCACTGTCCGGCGATCATCCAACCCGGGGAAGAGCCTCCAGAGGGCTCACCTCCGCCGATTCGAAGGGTCTTCGTGGGAGCGAATATATGTGGCCGTGGTCCACAAACTGTTGTGCCGCCGTGACGTGTGCAGTCTTTTTCGATGCTTCTCCTACATCCGAGATACTGGTAATGGTGAAGAGTTCAAGGATGTCGGGGATGGTATAACATCACTGAGCCGTGGAGTGTTGAAGTGGCTAGTAAGCACCAGGTCTTCCCACTTGGTATACCAGAGCGGAGACATCTGCTGCCTGGAATTGTACGTCCCCAGCCATTTTGCTTGCCAGTTTAGATACGACCAGCTCTACGTCGGTAATCCAAACACCAACTTAGCTTTCATGGGGAGCTTGATTGATGGTGCTCGAGCTTGGCGATATTTTAATGCTGATTGCACTGAGGCACGGCTATGCATGCCATTGAGAACCCCAAACCTGCTGATGACTTTGGGGTTCTGCAGTGGTACAAGACCTCTAATTCCACGCCAACTGGGTTCAACATCAACTCCTCCGACTTGAGGTGGATCTCTAAGCGGATGAAGCAGAAGGCAACTGAATAAGAGGAGGGCAAAAAAGTTTGAGTTCCAGGCCTTCTTAAGTTTATCACTGTCATTGACAGTGAAGCTTCTGATGCTGAAAGCCCTCACTTCGAGGATGTTGCTGGCGCTGAAGTACAGCGGGATGCTCCTGGTGGGGTAGGCACAACTCCCATGGAGGAAGTAGAGATGGAAGAGGAAGAGGAAAACCAAGACATTCACTTCAGATGGAAGCGAAAGAGCAAACCTCGCAGGAAGAGGGTGGTGAAGAAACCTCGCTGCCACACTCCAGTCATTGCGGAGAGCGAATCTGTTGCGATCGTCTCTCCTCCTGCCCCGTTAGTTATAAAACTATTGGTGCAGAAGAAAGCTCCCAAAAAGGCAACTCCAGACTTGGGTAAGATTAGTTTCTATTTGTAAGATTTTTTTTTTCATTACTCTCTCTTCCCATGCAACTAACTTGTTAATTTGGGATGCAGGAACCGAGATCGTGGGGGAACAAAAAGATTACTATGATTCGTTGTTCACTTACAGGGAGGGTGACGAAGCCAGCTACTTCATCTCTGATGAACCTAAGGGTTGCGCAGCCGACGTTGGTCCCTGAGGTGCTGGCTAGGGCAGAGAAAGCCTAATAATTTTGAGTTTGAGGGCTGGGTGCTGCCATATTTACTGAGGCCCTCAGGACTAATGAACTCCTTCCTGAACCAGCCTCCGGTGATTTGACAAAAATCGGTGCTTCTCCAGTCACTGCCGGGGTCTCTGCTATTGAGCCAGTCGAAGTGAGTACCGTCATCGAGGGAGCCCCGAAGGACATTGTCGAGGAGATGATTAAGCCTGGGGCCATGACTACCATGACTTCAACTCCTTCCGGTAATGTTATAGTAACATGTAAATGACTCTTGCTTCTTTTTGCTTACCTTTGTCCTAATAAAATACTCTTGTAGGTATTCCGTCTATGGCCGCATCAACTTCGAAGGAGCCGGCAGGCCTTTCTAGAGAGGTTAGGGAGTAGGCAAGTACCTCGGCTACTGTAGATGTCGCAGAGTTGGATGTCCTGTTGTAGGCTATCAAAAATATTACTAAGGGCAAAGCCTCAGACGCGAATGTGAAGGTCGCGTTCCAATCTCAGACGCAGACCTCGCGTCCTTTGTCAAATACGAAGGTCGCCAGACGCAGACCTCGTGTCCTTTGTCAAACGTGAAGGTCGCCAGATGTGGACCTCATGTCCTTTGTTAAATGCACAGGTCATTAGACGCAGACCTCGCGTCCTTTGTCAAACGCGGACCTCAGCCAGCTCCGCATTTCAACTCAAACGCAAGCCTGAGCAGCTCCGCGGTCCAACACAGACGCGAGCTTGTGAGCTCCGCATCTCAACATCAGAGTGAGGTCCATGTCCAACGCGAGACTCGCGTTTCTGCTATAACTATCATCCATGACTGGGTCAATCACTCTCACATTCTCCCCACTTATTGAGGGAATTAATGGAGAGATTTAAGGGGGCAGTTACACCCTAATTCCTTATAAATAGCCATGAATAGCTAGAAGAGAGAGAGGACCTCTAGAAAGGGGCTGGAGGAGGAATTCAAGAAGCCATAGACCAGAGGAGGAGAATCTTCAAAAAGACACACTTGATGCTTGATTCTTGAAGCTGGATCATTACAGAAGGCTGAAAGCTAAGCACAAGGCTATTGAACACACATTGTGTTGAAAGAGAATGCTCTTTATAAACTTGCTGAGTTCAAGTTCAATAATTTTTTGAGATTTTTAGCCACTGATTAAGATTCATACCTGATCAGTGCGCTTCCAATGAGAGCAAGAGGATTCGAAGATCAAGCTTCTGATTTGGCACGTCAACGGAGAATAAGAATCACTCTCCATGGCTACATCAAGAACCCAACATTAAACAATGAGGAGACTGTGTCTTTTCCCCTCTTTTGTAATTGGAGATTATTAATCCGCTGTAATTTTTTTTACAATTAAATAAGATTTTACACATCCTCAATTTTTTCTGACCCGAACAAAAGATGATGACTCCGCTGGGAAATATTTTCTCCATTGATGAGAAGGTTGTAGCGTAAGCCGACCTCAAGCTTCTCGGATCAACTGTCGAATCGCTCGTCGTCAAATTCGACCAAGAGAAATTCGAACAACTTCTCTCTTCGGGTTCCATTTGCCCCAAAGTCTCAAGCAAGACTCGCTCTCAAGTCTCCGAGTAAGACTCGCTCTCAAGTCTCTTTGAAGACTTCTTATAGAGAAGCTCATAAGCTTTTTGACAAAGCAAGTGGCTCAACCTCTCTTGAGGTCTGACAATCTCCCATAGAGCCAACATGGCTTGTGACAACGTCTCTCAAGAGATCCGCAAAGCCAATGTCTTGGCTCATGGCCAACATAGTAGCGGAAGCCATATCACCGCCAACTTCTCCCAAGGCTCTGCAAACTCAGTTTGCAGGGGATCTGCAATAACTCCTGTGTGTCAAGTGGATTGTTGATCGTCGGCGAAGAAGTCAAGCTCATCATCAGCAAATAGAAGCTGAAAATAATGTTGTTGGCATTAAACGCGAAGCTCGTGTTAATCCCTATTGGAGAAGTTTGGCCTTGAAGCTACCTCGTCAGAGTTCGGTCTTGAATCTCTTGTAACCTGAAAAGAGTTTAACTCTTTTTGTTAACTTGCTAAGTTCAAGTTCTTTAAATCTTTTTGAGATTCCATTACTGATAGGAGTTGGGCTACTCCACCAGTAGATCCAAAAGAGAATCCACAAGCGGGACTTGACTTGGCACAAGCTGACATCCGGTTCCTCGGACGAACGATCGAATCCCTCGTTGTTGAATTCGATCAAGAGAAGTTTGAGAAATATCTCTCCTCAGGCTTCGCTAGCACCAAAGCAATATGGTGATGCCATAAAGTTTCTTCTGAGACTTAATCTCGAATCTCTTTGGAGATTACTCTAGAAATGGCCCATGTCACTGCTCACAATGTAGAGAGCTCCACTTCTCGCGCAGCCAGTGTCACCCGCGTCAACGTCTTTAAGGAGACCCGCGAGGCCAAACCTGTGGTGCACAAGCAGAGGGACGGAGAAGGCCCATGCCGCCATTCTCCCTCTTCTATCTAGGCACTGCGAGTCTGGGTCGCTGGGGTTCCCAACAACCCCTTAACCGGAATTTCGAGTGTCAAGAAAACACCAACGCTCGTCGACAACAGCTTGAAGACGCTGTAGAAGCTCTCTACTCTGCACTCAGAACGTAAGGATGAAACCCGTGTTAGTCTCAAGCAGCGCGGGACCACATTATAGTGCCAATACCGAGTCCCACGTCTCTCCTCAATGCGGTCCACGAAAACACGAGACCCGTGTAACAACGACTTCATAACACAAGGCTTAGACTCGCATCTCTACTGAATGCATTTCTGCAAACGCGATGTTCGCGTTCATAAAAAATGCGATATCGCTTCTAAACAAGCGCGAGGGCTGCGTCCAGACTATCTCTGGATGTGAGGGTCGCGTTTCTACAGAACGCAACAGTCGCGTTTCATACCAACACGAGGTCCGCGTTTCTTCCAAGAAACGTGTGCCCGCGTTCAACTGACAAGCCCTCACCTCTAGAGGTTGGA
>JAVJIF010021091.1:0-80648 GCA_038442645.1 Agave tequilana
TGGTGTTGTGCAAGACTTAAATATGGATATCAAACTAACCTGGATTCAAATTCCACTGGCGTGCATTAACAAAGCGGATTGGAAAAAATGTCATTGTACAATAACTAGGTTTAAGAAAGATGGCACTTGACTTGTGGGGCAACTTGACCTTAGGAGTTTCGATGCTTGGCAGAGATCTTGATATGGTATTAGAGCAACTCAGGTTTAATTCCACTGGGCACACATTAACAAAGCGGATTAGAAAAAAAAATTTGTTGCGCAAAAGTCCGTAAAAAGGACACTTGTCCTGCGGGGACACTTGACTTTTCGGAGTTTTCGACTCATAATAGGTAAATTTCTGCAATGTAGCTAGTAGGAAATAAATGAGTTTGTAGACCAAAAATGATCAAGTAAGTTTTTCTGTCTGTTTGGATATTGTCACATTCAAGCTTTGTACGTGACAATGACATTATAATATTTTAAAATTTTTACAATATGTACATAGAAATATTATAATAACAACCGCAACAACAACAAGTTTTTTATTCCCAATCTTTTGATTGGCTGCATGAACCTTTTCTTCATTCAACTAATGCTGTCATCTTCCGCGATCTAATGCTCTTATAGAGTTTTTATTCATAGAGATCAATTCTATGTTATCTGCATATCAGGATAGATTTCCAGACAACCGTGTACATATCAAAATACACGAGAACATGTTCTAATGCATGTGGATTAAGCTTGCTAACTAACGTGAGAAGAGACTAAGATATAAGGTTAAACTTTATTATCTATCCAAAAATGTGTCATATTAGTAATTTCCAGTTAATAACCCTATGTAATATGATTTCAAATTTGTTTTTTTTATCAATATGGACACTAGGTTTAACATGTGACCAATATCTATGTGTTATTCTTCATATAAAAATGAATGCTATATGATATACCTATATCCACCCCATGTCTGATCCGTCGACATGCCTATATAAGTTTAATGTATGTTAAAATGCAATGCTCAAGATTTAGATGAAGGATGCCAAAAGAGAAACGACCGAAGGTTGGATGACTCCGTACTAGGCTTTGCAGTTGTCGAAACACTTGGAATTAGACCCAGATGCAATATAAAAGTCCGAGCTGTGTTGGTCTACTTATCTCTTTACTGATTCCTACAGACTGGTCTACATGAGATATGTGACATGAATACCACATGTGTAAGGGTGCTAAGTGTAACTGATTTTCAAACTTGAGTGTCACTGGGGTGATAATTACATGTACGAGCGGGATAGGGGTGAGGTGGGGAGTAAGGGAAAGCAGGTCTAGTTAGGCAAGAGCTTGGAATCAAGGTAGTCACTTAAGATGATACTTGCTTTGCAACATAGGCCAATTGAAGAGGACGTCCTGGATTAAGATTAAATGTTTGGAAATTTTGGGCTAAACCTTTTGACAATCTAATCTATTGTGGAGAAGAAGTTTTTGGATAAGCTGTTTACAATAAAGATTCTTCTAATACTTTTGGAGTGTCTATTCTCGGGCAAGGGTTGATGCAATAGGATCATTTATCTGATAGAAACTGATGGAAGGACAGTCGTATTTATGTTTCCTTGCAATTTTATGCAAATTGTGGGGAACAATACATATAATAGGTGAAATGTGAGAATTTTTATTTTTTCATTTTCCCTCCCCCCTTCCCTTTCTACACTCTTTTCTCCTTTGCTGTACCAGTTCACCAGTAGCAAAAGTGGACATTAGGTAAGTTATGCTCTTATAAGGATTGGAAAAAGAACATAAGACCACACATCAATATGGTTATGGAATGTAGTTTCTAAACTGTAGTGAATTTGAGGACCTATACATGCAAAAACTGTACAAATTACTTCCATGAAACATGTGTGAAAACTACTTTACTGTTACCATATTATCTTTAGCCTATTGACAAAAGCTTCATATATCAGTTACCATACATATCAATTCTATGCCTTAAAAAACATTATAACTAGTTTAACTAGTTTCCTAGTAACTACTGTCTATGCAAGTTGAATTGATCAACTTGAGCTGCCTAGCTTATCTCACATATTTTCCATTGTGGCTAACTATTATAGTATGATAAATAGTGAAGGTATTGCAGCTATATTATGATAAAACCAAACCTTGTCAGAGGAGCACCTGTTGTATGTTTCTTTTCTTTCTGACGGGATTAGACAATTTGAAGCGTAATGCAAGTCCTGTTCTATGATGGAGTACAAGCTTCACATCGTTCTGATTTTCTTTCACTAGTTCTGTGAATTTGTATCATGATTGAATGAGCTTCACATAACTACTCTCCCCATGAGACTCCCATCTGTATTAGAAGCTGCTTTACAATTCTGGGCATGTGCGAAAAAGTCCCAACTTCATTCTGGGTTGTTCTTTTCTGCTGGCTGCCGCACTGCCTGCAAAATAGTTGTTTGAAATCTCGTGTGCGCAGGATTTGAAAACAAGTCTAAATAATATTTTGACTGATTTCTTTCGTTTATTATGGTATTTCATCCTTTTATTTAATATACTGAAGCTCGGTTTCTTCGTGCTGCAGGAGTTTGGCTTGATTGACAAGAAGGAACTTGCCCCGCTTCAGGAACTTATAGAATCCATCATTGTTCCTTACTAGAACCCAGAGCTGTATATTTACACAATAATGTATCGGCTGGAAAAGTTGCTCACCTTCTGTCATATCTGCTTCAAAACATATTATGTTGCCTGTAACCAAAGGTTTTTGCTGGGTCACATTAAACTGACTTGCTTTGCTTATAAACTGGCTTGTATATGGAACCTATTGAAGTACTGGATGTTGAAATTTCATGAGTATTCTTGTGCGTTTTTCGCGACTTGCAGCCTGATTTCATGTCATGACCATTTTTGTCCCCCTGTGTGTGTGTGTGTTATCTGTTGACTTTTGTATATTTAATCCTGCGTTGCTGGAGTTCTCAATTATTTCTGATAAATTAAAGCCATTATTTTCTAAATTATCATCTGAGAGCCCCTTCAGAATTATCAACAAGAAAATCATTGGCTTTGTGAATTAGTTTGGATTGTAGTAAGCAGCAATAGATCTTGAGAAACATGTAGAATTTGTGATTATTGCATACGTTTGAATTAGAGGTATGTGCTGAATGAAAAAAATAGGGAGATTATAAAAAAAACCTCATTGCATGACACACAGTTTCTCTGCAAAAAGGATAAATAAACAAAAGGAGAGGATAACGAAACATTATGGGAGAGCTAAAAGACCATATAACATCTATTTTATGTATATAAAAAAGGGATAATAAATATCATTAAAAAAAACCCAAAAAAAACATGTGGACAAACAATAGTGACACACATTTTCTCTAAAAACAAATGTAAAAGCATATCGAATCACTAAATGAGAACAGAATTAATTATCAATCAAAAAAAGGGGGGGAAAAAAATTTCTATGAATTTCTTTGCTCAAATCTCTCACGTAGAAGGCAAGATCGTGATATTTTTCAACATTGATGGCCTTTTATTCGGCATGACCTTCGCATCTGGACCCACCTCCCCTTAAACCGCCACGGCTCTCGGCCCTCGACTCCGCATTTTTCCCGCCAAATGTTCCTCCCCTCCTCGCTCGCAATTTATTATTTGTTTTTTTTACTTCAATAATTTTTTTCGAAAAATCATATAAAGCCATTTTCTCTCTCTCCGCTCACAACGCCACTCGTACCCCTTATCCTCCGATTCGGACGGCGATCTTCTCGATCCCACGCATCTATGGACGAATTTTTCTCCCTCGATCGAGAAAGCCCCAACTCCATCTCCTTCATTTCGTCGTCCAATTTCCTCGACATTTTTGATTCGAGCTAGGGCTTCGATGATTGAGATGTTGGAATTCCGGTTGAATTGAACTGAATCGATTGAGAATGAAGGGTATAATGGGAGGGAAGAAGAAGGAGGCGTCCAAGGTGATCTATGAAGGCTGGATGGTTCGTTACGGAGGAGAAAGATCGGGCGATCGTTCATCCACATGCGGTACTTCGTTCTCGAATCGACGCTTCTCGCCTACTACAAGAAGAAGCCGAAGGATACCATGGTAAAGATCGCACGTTTTCTCTTCTTTTTCCTTGTTTTAAATATTGCGTTTGAATTTTCTCTTCAACTCCATGGAAAATCAGGGTTTTTGATTGATTAACGCTTAGTTATTTTTCTAAATTTAATTTTGATGTGCAGTTGCCGCTCAAGACCCTACGTATAGATGGACGTTGCAGGGTGGAGGACAGAGGGCTCAAACCGCATCATGGGCACGTACGTTTTCCTTTGATTTTCTCGTCTGGTTGAAAATCTTGAAACTGTTTTTTTTTTGAGGACCCTCATTCTTGATGCATAGTTCTTAATGAGACTCAAAACTACCCTCAGAGGATATGACTGATAAAATGCCACCTGAATCATTCATAAAATCCGAACTAAAAAAAACGGAATGACAAAAATAAATCAACAAAGTCTTAGGGGTAAAAAAGAGAAAATGTGAAGCGGAGAATCTTCTACTATGTTGGGAATAGTCTGCTCGAGCTTCTGCTTGATAGGTACTGCATCAATACCACACCACGAGCTTGTCGACATCGGAAGTGATCTGAGAGATAAGCGAGAACACAAAGTTTTAACGAGGTTCAACAATTGCCTACGTCCTCAGGACAAAAGAGGAGAGAGATCTTATTAATCAATTAATTACAAGATAAAATTCATGGAGACAATACCCCTCTATATATAGCCAGAGAATCCTTGAAGAAAAGAAAATCAACAGATATGAAATCAGATCAGAAACGAAGTCAGAATCACAATAGAAAACAACCCAGCTCCGACATGCGGTTGATCGCGCTCTGTCCATTTTTGCGATCGCACTGTGCGGTCGATTACACTCTGTACATAGCCAGTTTGGCCTTCTAGCTGGTTGATTGGGCGGTCGACCGAGCCTTTTTTTTTTGAGCAGCTTCTCTTGAGCGGTCGACCGGCGGTCGACCACTGCACTTCTTCTCGTGCACGCTTTTGTGCATGACCGGTCAATCGGCTGATCAACGATCCTCTGTCTTCTGCTGTGCCTGGTCTTCTATCTTGCACCGTTGAACTCTGATCTGTGCTATCTTTTCAAATGAGTTAAAAAACTCTATTAACAAGATTTTGTACTTTCTCCTCATAATTCTCCATCTCAGTGAAGATTTTTTAAATCTGAACCGAACACAACATAGCACCATGTCGACTCAACCAACCGGTTGCGCCATTGCGGCTGCTTTATGTACTCATGCCCACGGGATCAAACCATCCGTAGTTTATTCAAACGAGCTCCACCGAGCTCAACCAAAAGAAATCGAATATGCAGCAACGAATCCAACTGACTGAGTCACATGAAACTCTTTACCAATACCGTCACGGAGAACAACGACCTTCAATTTGAGTTTGCTAGCTCATCACTTTGAGATTCATGCTTTTTCATCTACTTTCGTGGATTCAACTTGGTTTCTTTTGCTGCAACTAATTCAACCTGTTCAGTATCCGTCACGACTATATGATCTCCACCTGGTGTCACATCGGTGGGATCCCAACTGATACCGAATGAACTAGAGGTAGTGGAGTAACATCGACCTCCACCCGCTGCGATACATTCTAGGTTTTCAACCTCTCTACTTGCTGAGAGATAATAGACATCAACAATGAAGTCTCATTAAACGTGACATACTTGCTCAACACAATCTTTTTTATTTTTGGGGTCCCATAACTTGTAACCTTTCATATTTCTCTTGACACCCAAAAATACAAACTTCCTTGCTCGCAGATTTAACTTGTCATCTTTGCCACTAAAGTAGGCCGGACATCCAAAGACCCGCAGCACACCATAGTCCTAATGTCATGCCCTGCTTCTCAAAATACACTGTTACAGGAACAGGACGAGAGTCGACGACACATATACATAAGGAAAATATTCTATACGTATATACACTAGCCTTAGTATAGAAAATAAACACAATATACACAAAAATCTCAGCTTAAATAAGTACAAAAATACTTGATGAGTCAATGATCATGATAGATAAGAATAACAAGAATAGATAAGAAACAAAGAACATATAATAAAGTTACGTACTGATGATAAAGTGACGAGTGTTCCTACTAACTCCCTGTGAAGTATTGTATACTACAAAGCCTCTGAGCTCCAACCTGAGTAAGCAACTCAGGTGATGACCTAGTGAGTGATAAAATGAGAGAAACAATAATAGTATGCTATAATAGCTTACAAGCGCGATAACATAGTACATGATTAAATAACAGTAATACATTATTATTATACTAACAATCAGTGCATATATATTAAAATTATTAGATCTGTTCTATAACATTAATATCAATTAACATTTAAAACTGTGTTACAAAGACAACTATATACAATATATGATTAAATAAACATGAAGTCAATTTGTAGGATTAACGTGTATTTTTCATATTTATTGTTAAACTAATAGTAACAGAAGCAATGAATGATGTCAGTGATTAACTTCTACACTTAATCAGAAAATAAACAGAGCTAAACATGCTATACTGTTAGTGAGTATACAAGAATAGTGTGTTTACAGAGATCATGAAATACAGAGTATACATGCATAGTAACATGCTCCTAAACAAGAAATCAAGAAATATTATACAGTATAAACATGAAAGATAGCATGTAGGTGACCACAATATACTAAAATTATATAATAATAACGATCAGTATCACTTGATATTTTAGTCAATCTCTTCTAGTGTCCATACCAATGACAGCCCATACTGGAGTCCGTACCCGTACTCCAGCCAAACTCATCTGAACATGACATACATGTACTATTATTCGAATGAGAGAATGATCAAATAGCAAGCGTTCTTGATGTCAATATTGTTTATGCAATTTTATTATGTTAATTGAAAATTCAATGATCAAGAAGCTCTAATAGGGTGGGTGTATCCCATATATACCCGAGATTACGGCCTGCCATGATTCCCTTGGCCGCTGAAGACCAGGGACTGCCCTCTAGGGTTAACGTGAACGTAATGCTCCTTGAACATGATGAGCGCACACACACACATGTGGTAGTCAAATGCTCCCTGTCCCTGCAGAAGGGACGAATATGGATTCATGGACATCCACTCGATAAGATCTAGTCAATCGTCAAGTCTTCCCCATCCCCATGTTATCTTTATTATAAATGACTATATAGTGAAGAAGAACAATAACAATGCATGTAGCATGTATCATGATAACATGACATGGTAGTGTTTATATCATTAAACATGATAACATAAAACATGAGATATGAGATTCTAGAGGTGACCCCCCTGGATTCTAGAGGTTCTCCCACAGATTCAAGAGGTGACCCCACCACACATATATGTAGTGTGACACTTTGCTCTGTGTAGCACTTAACTCCATGTCGCACTTAGTTCCATACATCTATATTAGTAGTCAACATGATCAGGCAACAAGAATGCCATGTCAATAACATGTCAATAACAATGATACATGAAATGTCAGATATCAATATTCAGTAAATATTCATGTAACAATGATATGAGAACAATCAGGTCATGAACTTAAGTAAAGCTATGTATTTGTGATACAAGAACATGAAATAAAGTAACAGAGTATCTATGTAACGATGATATAAATACATAAATGACGATGTCCATGATCATAAAAACACATAGAAATGAGCATTAAACAGTGATACATAAACATGAAATAACAGTATCCTGTATAACAATATTTATTGTTATGAGTAAGGTAATGTGACAATATCAGGGTGATATCGTTAACATGATCTTATGTCAACATATCAATATTTATTATAACAATTGTGATATTATTAGTATGATTGATATCACAAAGTAATTACACACAACTATTTAATTTCAAATTCTTCACGACCATATTAAAACTATTAATTTATTAGTCTAAATTTCTTTAATCTACATTCTAATAATCACTATATAAATAATAATTCATTTTTAATTTATATTAATCACTATATATATAGATAATTCATTTTTATTTTATATTAATACATGAATCATGATAAAATATTATTGAAATATTAAAAAGCATATACTCATATTTTAATTAAAGTGTTTTACCAGTTACATGATTTATTGGACGATAAATGCAATTTTCATGATTTATTAAATGGTAAATATAATTTAATAAATTAATTTTATTCAACTCATTGAAATATAATTTATAAAGAAAAATACTCACAATGATCATCACAAACATGTAACTCTTGTCTTCACGGTCGCAACGGCTCGAGAATCGCGCAAATCGGAGTCCGGATGACCAAGTTATCGCTCGAACAACAAATTAATAAAAATGGGTTAGTTTTGTAATCAATAAGGTTTAAAATTTAATAATGTTTATATAATAAGGGGTTTTGTGAAATTTTACCTTTTATAATGAATCGGGTTTGGGTTGCTATTGGGTCAGGTTCAAATCCAATAACCCAGATCCAAAACTTAAGTGAATGTGTGTTATTGGGTTAATAGGTTCGGGTTTGGATTTGGATTTAGATCCCATAGTTAGAGAGAGAGATAACAAGAGAGAAGAGAGCAGTGGGGCGGCGGCGGCGGTTCGCCTGACCGCCGTCGGCAGCGGGGAGAGGAAAGGAGAGAGGAAATAGATAGAGAAATATAGAGAGGGCTGGGCAGCGCCGGCTTGGGCCTGGCCGGTGGCGATGGCGCCAGACCGGCGGTGGCCCAGAGAAGAGAGAACGTGGTGAGGGAAAGAGAGAAGAGAAAGAGAGAGAGAGAGTGTGTGTGGAGGAGAGAGGAAAAAAGAGGGTAAGAGAGAAGGCTGAGGATAAGGAGAAGCCTAGCGGCGGGATGCGCGGCCGCGGCGACGGTCGTCTGGTCGGCAACGACAATCTGGCCGTTCTGGCTGTGTGGCGGACGTGATGGAGGGAGAAAAAAGAGGGAGAGGGAGAGAGGGAAACAGAGAGAGCGAGGTAGAGAAAAAGAGAGTGAGGAAGAGAGATATTGTAAAAAAAGGAGAGAGAAATGGCAGTTAAGAGAGACAGTGGGAAGATTGGAGAAAGAAAAAGGAAAAAGAAATAGAAAAATATATTTTAAACTATTATTTAATGGGTAAATTTTATTAATTCAGAAAAATTCTCAAAAATAGAAAATATTGTTGTAATAAAATTGATATGCTTTGATACCAATTGTTTTACGCATAAACCGAGATACTATACTTACTAGGATATTAATAGTTGGGAGATTGATCCCCACTGATGACCTTAAGTACGCCATGAGATCGATTACCTTGAGCACACAAGACGAATATTAAAAGGTACAAAAAGAAGAACACACAATTTAACGTGGTTCGGTTCAAACTTGGCCTACGTCCAGGGAGAGAGAACTTGAGAGAACTTTATTAATAAACTTGATACAAAAAGATCTAACCTTCTTTTGATGACAAAAGAGTAATCACTTCTCCTTGAATCTATATCTAGATCACAAGAGTTTACATTCTCTCTATGCACCTTCATCTTGCTCCTCTCTTTCTTGACTTTTTAGGTCCTTGATTTTTAGGGCCTTACATTGTTGTTCATCACAACTTTCTTCTTCTCTTCTGCTCACTTTACAATGCTGGATTACAACTTTTATTTATGGGATTTTATAATACAACTCCTATTTTGACTATGAGATGATCTTGCCATTGAATGCTTGAAGAATCTTGATTAATCCTATTAGGAGTTGATTTCCTGGATCTAGAAGGATTCTATACCTTTTAATCTTTAGAAATAAATCTTCATTGAATATGAATTGAATCCTATTCATACTCCTCCTGAAAAGGAAATACACAATCGCCTGAAAAAGAAACTACTTCACTTTGATTTGCTTGTTTTACTTCAAGTCATCGTCTTCTTCAACTCAATTGAATTTTTTTAGACCGTCATCTCCTCTTGAAAAATAAGACAAAATCCTTACAGTTTTTACTTTGACTTGCTTTTCAAGTCTTTAGAAAAACAACTTGAGATTTTGAATTACTACCTTAATTCTTTTCTTGGTTGTAACCATATCGTGAAGCCTTTAACAATCTTGCCCCCTCTCCACGGGGCATGTGGCTGTTTACTGTTATGCCTTAGGCCATCTCGGGCCTTACCCGAATGCACCCTTTCTTTAGTTGTCCTGCAATATTTAGACCCGTTGCAATTTTTCTTGAAGCTCTACCTCGAAGTGAGCTCCCTTCAAGCTTTTCATTGAAACTCCTTGACTTAATTTCTTTCCCTTAGCTTGCATTGCATCACTGCCGCCACCAACATATTCCGCTTTGTGACGCCTTCCTGGCCATGAGGCCCCCACCGGTCTTGAGGTAATTCGTCTCTAATTCTACCACGGTCTTACCAACTTACACGAACATTGTCAAGGACTTGTCGTGCCATGGTCTTCCCCGGTTACTTGGTGATGATCCATCTTCCATCGATGTTTTAATCTAGAGAATTATCATCTTCACATAACTGTCATGGTTTTACCAGGCCTTCTGGTTGCACACTGTCATGATCTTCTTTTCATTAACTAGGGCTGTCATTCACCACTGTATTGATGTTTACTAGATCTATTGTCCTATTATTGATGATCTTCAATCCGATAGATCCACCAATGCTTGCAATAATCTCACCGTGTCACGACTAGTCCGTTGTAATTTTGCCTGTGATTTCCGTCGATTCCTTTAACCAATCTGTACAGAACCTACATCAGACATTAGAATCTCTCAATCTGCACCCACCATTGCATCCAGAACATTGAAAAACATAGGGTTCGATACCTTGATCGTCTGAATCCGACTACGATTGCATGATCTACCTTCCAATCAATCTCGTCTTCATCACTCTCTGTTATTTTTCTTTTGACTTGTTGCCGCAGCGAGACTCCATGGGATACCTTGTGCGATGCCTCTATGAGTTCATCGAGCTCGTCTTGTCGTCCGCCACTGGCGATGATCCGATCACTACTTTCGCGTTTACCGTGTTCAGATTTGAGCATCATTGAGCCTTGACAACTCACCTTGATCATATACTCCAAAAGTTATCAATCTTTACTACCTTAGAACAAATCTAAACTTTTTTGTTGTCTTCTTCATCTTGATGTTCCGCCGAACTCCATCGACTTGACATCTTCTTCTTCATTTAGAGCACTTGAGTTTTGAACGAACACCATCAGCTCTAATACCATTTGTTGTAACGAAATTGATATGCTTCGATACAATTGTTACGTGTATAACCTGATACCATGCTTACTATGATACCAATAGTTGGGAGATTTGAAGACCCCCATCGACGACCTCAAGCACGCCATGAGATCGATTACCTTGAGCACACAAGACGAATATTAAAGAATACAAAAAGAAAACATATAATTTAACGTGGTTCGGCCCAAACTTGGCCTACATCCTCGGGGAGAGAACTTGAGAGAACTTTATTAATAAACTTGATACAAAGAGATTTAATCTTCCTCTTGATGATACAAGAGTATTTAACTTCCCCTTGAATCTACGCCTAGATTACAAAAGTATATCTTCTCTCTATGCACCTTCACCTTGCTTCTCTTTTCTTGATTTTTTAGGACTTTTTTTGGCTTTTTAGGCCTTACATTGTTGTTCACCACAACTTTCTTCTGCTCTACTTTACAGGGCTGGGTTACAACCTTTATTTATAGGATTTTACAATACAACTCTTATTTGGACTATGAGATGATCTTGGCCAATGCCTGAAGAATCTTGATCAATACTATTAGGAGTTGATCTCCTTGATTTAGAAGGATTCTAGACATTTTAATCTTTAAAAATAAATCTTCATTGAATAGGAATTGAATCCTATTCATACTCCTCCTAAAAAGAAAACACGCAATCACTGAAACGGAAACTGCTTCACCTTGATTTGCTTCTTCTACTTCAAGCCACGTCTTCTCGAACTCAATTGGATTTTCTTAGACCATCATTTCCTCTTGAAAAACAAGACAAAATCCTAACAAATATTACCCTGAGTAACACTGTGAAATTAGATTCATGAAATTCATCCTGTTTGTTAATTAAAATCCTGGAGTTGATTGCGGTGCCGATCAACATCGAATTCGGAGATTTCAAAATGATCAAGAAAAATTTCAAAAAATTTAAAAAATTCAAAATACTGGGAGTTAATATTTGGAGTTGAAACAGGCTCAGTCTGGTTACCGTGAAGTCAAATTAAATATTATCACCGTATCAAATACATGTACCGAGATACATATATCCGAAAGTGGTGATTATACCTAAGCAGCTCCACCTGATCAATATCCAACAAAATTTTACTTTCTATCGCAGTTGATGACAATCTATTCATGAGATGGCTAGCATATTTCAAAGCCTTCCCCCCAAAAGACTTGTCTAATTGTGCATTAGACAACAAACATTAAACCTTTTCTAGCAAAGAATAATTTATCTTCTTCGTCACCTATGTTTACCAATTTTGAAGTGAATATCAATCCAATTATTCTGTCCAAATTGTATGAATTGATCCTAGTACTCCCCAACGTTATCAATTTGGAGCAGCTAATCTTCCTATCAGTCTATTTTTCTATCATATTCTTTCACTTCACCAACATAATTAGACTTCAAATCTTTGTCTTATAGGGTATACCCAACATCGCCTGAATATGTCATCAATAAACGAGACAAAATATTGATGATCTCCACGTGATGCAGTTTGGTAGGACCCTAAATATTAATGTGAACATAATCAAGAAGACTTTTTGAGTGGTGAGTTGAAGTGCTAAATTTCACCTTCGTCCTTTTGTCCATAACACCATGTCCATCAATTTTCAATTTGCAGGTAGATGTACCTTCCAATAATCCTTACTTTGCAGACGCTTCCAAGGAGTTCAAACCAACTTATCCGAGTCTCATCTGTCATAACCTGATAGAGTCGTCTTCTAAACATTTTGAAGGAACTAAATTTTTAGAAACTGCACTGCCCTTCAAGTAATATAAGTTGTTGCGTCGCTTGCCCTTCAAAACTACCAATGGGCCACTGGACATCTTGAAACACCTTCTCTAAGAGTCCCTCTTAGGCCATGTGCCTCCAAAACTTCAACCAAAATCAAATTCTTTTGCAACTGAGGTACACATCTCACGTTTTTCAGTTATCTTATCATCCCATCAAATAACTTAATACGAACTGTACCCATCCCTTCAATCTGGCATGTATTTCTGTTGCCGAATGATACCACGTCTCCATTTAGTTTTTCAAGACAAGCAAACCATTCCTGTTTGAGACACACGTGATAGGTAGCACCCATATCCAAAATACACCCAGATTCTTCTGACTAGCAACTAATAGGGAGTGACAGAAAATGAGAATCAGATGAGTCAGAATAATTACCATACGCATGTGCGATGTTGGCCTCTGATTTAGACTCTTTCTTTTTCAGTTTGATCTTTGGACAATCAATCTTCTAATGTTCTTCTCTGCAGAAAATACACTGGTTCTTCTTCAAATCTTCACGACTATCAGTTTTGGATTTTTCAAACTTTTCTTTACCCTTCCTATAATTGAAACCCATCCCTCTTGCAGTCATCACCTCTGCTGTTGTTACTGCTTGTCTTTCCACCTCACTTCGTAATTCACAAGAGCAGCCAAAATATCACTATAGTTAAATGTTTGTTTATTATTGATCAAGGTTAGGACGAAAAGTCTCATACTATTCATCAGGAAGAGAATTCAAAAGAATCAACGCCTTATCCTCTTCTTCGATCGCCACATTCACATTAACTAGGTCTGTAAGAAGTTGTGCAGTTATTCATTTGATCATCAGAAGCGAGTCCTCTCTTCAACTGAAAGTGACAAAGTCTCCTCTTCAGATGTAATCGAGTCTCGATGCTCTTTGTCAGATACTTTTTTCGAAGATCTCCAAATCTTTCTTGTGGAAGTCTCAGCACATGATACTTGATATCTTGTGTCGAACAAGACCTGATGACGCCACATGCCATCCGATTCATCTTGTCTCAATCATTTTCAGAAGTCTCCTCTAGCTTTTCTTCTAATCAGGGAGATTTTTCGGGTTTGATGCAGTCAGTGCATTCATCACCTCACACCTCAACATCTCAAAATTGTTCGTGCCGTCAAACTTTACGACATCAATCCTTGTTGGATGATGACTCACGAATTTCGCCGATTGACTATCTCCTTAGTAGATTCTTCAAGCAAATGTAAAAATTAATTAGTGAAAACAAATCTGAATAGAAAATATCAGATCTTTATCTCTGAATGAAACTGTAGACAGTATGCAAAGTGATTTGTTCCACCCGAGCAAAACTCCCCATCGAAACCCGAAAAGTTCTGATACCACTTGTTAGTCATTGAGGAACCCAAGAACAGAGGATTGCAGTAACACTAGAGACTAGTTGCAAATTGCACAAACAAATACACAAAGAGAAGAATGCGGAACATAAAGTTTTAATGAGGGTTGATAATTGCCTACGTCCTCGGGACAGAAGGGGAGAGAGATCTTATTAATCAATCAATTATAAGATACAATTCATAGGGACAATACCCCTTATATATAGCCAGAGAATCCTTGAAGAAAAGAAAACCAACAGATCTGAAATCCGGTCAGAAACTAAGGGCCTGTTTGGTTAAGGGTGGAAGTGAGGAAGTGAGTTGAGGAAGTGGTAATAATTCCCTTTAGAACTTGAGAATTGGTTAGTAAGTTTTCCGGTGTTTGGATGTTGTTGAGAAGTGTGGTTTGAAAAATGTGTTGTCTTTTCCAGTGTTTGGATGGTAATGTGAAAGTGAAAGTGGAAAAGTTGACCACAAATTGACCGTAAAATAATATTAAAATAAAAATTAATTAAGAAAAATAAAAAATGGACTGTAATTAGAATGCAAGTGAGATTTACATGATCAAAAAATTAACTATCTTGTGCTGCAACTTATTACAAATGAGATTTACATGACCAAAAATTAACTGTAGCACTCTGAAAGTGAGGAAATGATTGTGTAAAGAGAAAAGAGAGAAAGGAAAAAAAATTCTTATTTTCTTTTCCGGTTTTGGATAGATGGGAAGTGAGCAATTATACTTCCCTATTTCCTTACTTCCGCCCACTTCCTTGCAACCAAACAGCCCCTAAGTCAAAATTTCAATAGAAAATTGCCCAGACGCGACGTGCGGTCGACCGCGCGCTGTACAGAGCCAGTTTGGCCTTCTGGCCAGTCGACTAGGCGGTTGACCGAGCTTGCTTTTGTTGAGCAGCTCCTCTTGGGCGGTCGACTGGGCGATTGACCGCTACAGTCCTTTCTTCTTGTGCACGCTTTTGTGCACTGCTGGTTGACCGGCGGTCGACCGGCCCTTATTCTTCGGCTACGTCTGGTTTTCTATTACACCTTGAACTCCAATCTCTGCGCTATCTTTTTTAATGAGTTAAAAAACTCTACTAATAAGATTTTGCACTCTCTCTCCACATGAAGAACTGAATTTATTTTCTTTTTCTTATTATTCTTTGATAATTGGTGTTTTTTAACACAATCATTTTTTCCATCATCCTCGTCATCATCATTTAATACGAAGAGGGATTGGGGAACATAGCTTCAAATAGCCATTTTATAGCTGTAAGTGTATACAAGATTCACCCACAACCTATCTCAAACTCCCTCCAAACTACGATCTCTTCTCATGATTTGATTTGTCATAAACAAATGATAAATCAGTTGGCATAACAAATCAACAAACGCAATAATTATAGCAGATGACCCAGCCAGTTTCAGGATCAGAATGATGAGCTAACGGAATTCAGGGTGGTGAAGTCAACCTTAAGTGAGAATTGATGGCACCAATCATAGGCAGGATGTGCACTCACCCCTAAGTGAGAATTGAGTGTTTCTGTTAATCTCCTGTTTGAGACTATGATGATTGATTGCAGCAATGGTTCCAAAGAGTGTATCAGACTTGTTTGGTTCTCTTGCTCCTGATTGGAATTTGCAAATGGATCCTCCAATGGGAAAAAAGACCAAAATTGCTCGCGATCACTAATGTTGTAGGTGAAATGGGATTCTCAAATAAATAGATGGTGAATGAGGACTCTCTAAAGAAGAAATAGATAATATGTCAAAATAATACCCTAACTACATAAACAAAATTTGCTTTATCGTCAATTTGCCTTAAGTCCTCCAACCTATATCTCAATCACCACCCCTTCTATAATGGTGTCTTCCTCAACTCTGGGCATTACGATACTTTGTTGGTTTTGCCTCCCCAATGCCCACCTTCAATACAACCACCACTATCATCATCTTTTGCTCTTCTCATTTGGCAACACTATCGCTTTATCACCCACTTCCTCCACCTCCACCACCACCCAATACCAAGCATCCACACGTGCTTCTTTTCCCTCTTTTTCTCTATCAAACTACTTTCTTCTCAATCCTCTCTGCACCGTAGCAGTTGATGCCAACTTTTCACCTAATAGCCTCATCTTTAGTATTGTTCGTGCCATATATAGCATTTTGTCCCATCATTATCATCACCCTTCCTATGACTCTAACTTCCTCCATCAGACCTTTCTGCTTCCTCCAATGACAATTTCTTATGACCCATTTGCAACAATGATGAATCCGATGAAATTTCCATTAATGTCGGGAATAAGCACATCCTTACCACATCTTTTAGGGAAAAATTGATGTAATATGGGAGAATCACAATCACCTTCAAATCAAAGAAATAGGAAACTAGGGTTTTGACAAGACAATAAATAAGAGAAATTAGGATTTAAGAAATAAAGACAAGAACAAGATAAATTTTGGGCTTCGTACCCCTTGCACCACGGGCTTTACAGCCCTTACACCACGGGCTTCACACCTCTTACACCGTGGGTTTCACACCCCAATCTCAAGAACTCAAGAGTTTTAAAATTTTAACTGAAAAGTCTAATTCATTCATTCATTGTTTGTTTTATTCATTGAGCTGAGCATTTTAAATAGATTACTAAAAGCAAAATTTTCCATCACAAGTGATGTGGGACTAAATAATAAAAGTTTACAATAAAAGTAAATAAAAAGATTACAATAGAAAACAACTAAAAGTGACTCCCATCACAAATTGTTCTTTGTTGAGCTACTCTGCATGATCATCAAGCTTCTCTCTGATGACCTCTTAGCCAGTCTGGATGATCGTTGTTAACTTAAGAATTGGGAAGTCATAGGTAACCATTGTGTGTGTAAAGCAAATATAGCTACTTTATTGGAATTTGAATATTTCATATCTATTTAGCTCCCTATGACCAACATATATCTCCCTAATTGGTGTCTGCTTGGGCCCTCTCTTTATATCTCCTTTGTGTTCCCTATGTTAAGTCAATATAACCTATACCGGGCTACTGTAACTATTTTGGGTTGGGGGTCTTTCTCTAATTTAACTTTTGTTTGGGTTTGGGCAGTGGGTTATTTCTAAGAAATTAATCCACGCACCAAAATAATGGAGTGAGTATAATCAAATCGCAGAAAAATCAACGCAAATACAGAGAATTACGTGATAACTCAAAAGGGAAAAACCACGGAGAGGGGAGGCGAATTCCACTATAACAATGGTGATTACATGTGGGCTTCTCTGATGTGCTAGGATTTCTGGTTTCCGATCCTGATCCCCTTCCTCCTTAAGAAGGATCTCTTATTTATACAGGTAATCTCTACAGGATAAAGTGATAGAGTCCCACTCAATTTGAATGCTTGAAATCCTCATCTTGATGGCGGTTGAACTGAACATCCCAATTTAAATCGAGATAGGGGAGAGTCCATCTCTATCTGGTAATCTGGCCTTGCTGTAGGTAAGCTAATTGTTTCCAAGGGGTAACTGTCCCGTTTGAATGAGGATTGAGCCTAGAGGTGGAGATTTTCTGTAATCGGATTTACATTTTCTTCTAATTATCCGACCCGCTTGGAATTCAAATTGGATGAAGACTCTGGATTAGGTATTCTGGAGGTAGCTACGCATCGTGCATCCCTTTGAGGCTGATTGACATGTGTCACGATCTCGGGTGGCTCAAAGAGTGTCCACTGCAGCACTGTTTGACTTTTTTGGGGCTCAGGTATCCTCTTTTCTTTTAGAGGGTTCTCTTTCCTCAATCTTCTGTGTTCTTATGTTGGTATTTTTGGTGTCTCACATCCATTAGAGAAGACTAGACAATAAGATGGAGGAAACTTCAGAAGATTCAGCAGTCAAAAACGTGCATAAACGTGCACATGCTCAAGACTATCGACAGCAGCAGATGTTGTAGACGGCGAGCTAGTGCGGTCGGCAGACGGTCGACTGCAGAGCCACAGAGACTAACGTCCGTTGACAACCAGCATGTAGAAAATAATATGAGAATGACTAAATTTTAACTCCATGTCGACGACCAAACAAACCTATTGACAGCCTGCTGTCTACAGTCATAACATGAGCCCTGTCGACAGGCTTTTACAGAGAGTAAGGGTTTACTTCTGTAGATCACCTATCGACAACACCCATTGCCTGTCGACATGGCTACTACGTATCAGAGTAATCTGAATTAGTTTAAGATTTTATTTTTGGGTCCAATTGGACTCCAATTGATTTCATCTTTCTTTATTTTGAATTTAGATTTTCTAGATAGATTATGACTCTTTTAATTTTTTATTTTCTTTTAGAAATAGGTTATATTTTTCAAGTAAGAGTAGTATTCTTTTGTAAGCCTATAAAATGTCCTTGTATTCTTATTTTGTAATCATCTTTTATCCAACTTTGATTAATACAATTGAGTTTTTAATCTCAAATTACTTGTGGATTCAAGTTGTTTTCTTTGACTCGTAGATTCGGGTCGCTTGTTCGTGAATTCGAGTGGTTATTCCTTACCTGAAGGCTTCTTCAGGGTTCGTTAGCACTAGTACAATATCTAGCCGGCGTCGCACGTTCCCCACTTTCCACGTCAATTGGTATCAGAATTACATCTACTTTCCGACGATGGCAGGAGATGACGATGGATTGTTAGGCCTTTTTACAAGGATGAGCACTATTGGAATCAGAGGCAACACTATCAAAAAGATGTCTCTCCGCATTGATAATCGAAGTCTGGCCGATTGTACGTATTGAAGCGGACATGATCGTCAATCGTCTCAACCATCAACCATCACCACATCAACCACCGCCACATCATCCATCATCAAGGTATCACCTGCAACATCCTCAACTTTCTGAATTTTTCTATGAAGAGGAATATATCTATCAGTCCAATGATTTTGAAGACGATCATGGAAGGCGAAGGGGATTCACTAATCCTAACCCTAATAGGAGAGATGGATACCCTAACCCTAATAGGAGAAGCAGGTTTCTTAATTATATCCGTGACATAGGAGGGAGATGCTCAAATCCTTATGAGCTTAGAATTCCTTCTTTCGATGGGAGTCAGATGTTGAGTCAACCTTGCTTTGGATCGAGAAAGTTGATAAGCTGTTTGCTATGAAATATATTCTCATGGAAGATCATATCTAGTTTTGTGGCTCATAAACTTAAAGGAAGGACATCGACATGGTGAGATCGATTTCAAAACATCCGTCTGTACCAAGGCAAACCACCTAAAAAAACGTGGAGACGGATGAAAAGACACTTACAAACCCGTAGTCTTTCTTTGGAGAAAAAGAGATGGAGATTCGATCTCGACCGTTCATTAGATCTTATGCGTCGAATGAGAGCGGAGTCATAACCACAACCACCCATTGAAAAACAGTCAACCTAGGGAGGTTCATCATCAACTGACACATCTCCAACTGACAATTAGTCTATACCACCTATTCCTAATTCAAAGGAAGAGAAGTCACAACTCATGCCTGTATACAATCAAGGCGAATTCTTCGTGGAGCCAAAGGAAGTTGAGCAAGACATTGCTTATGAGAAGTCTTTATAATTGCTGAAATTCTCGAGGAGTCGACAAGTCACTGGATGAGTGCAAAGAGGTCGGACACGATAAGCTTTTTGAAATATTACCTCTCGTGAAAGATATCCCGCATCATGGTATGATTATTCATCATGATTTTGAAGATTTTTCCTGCGGAAGAAGAGTGCCAAGAATGACAGTTCTAAATTCTTCGAGTTCATATCACCTACTATCAATACGTGGGTGCAACATGTTCTGTAAGGTATGCCAAATCGCATCTCCACTCATACTTTGGAAGTCTTTTTCATGGAAGCAAGCCAATGAATTATGAGAGCATGTTGTATGTGTATGGCTAGATGGTGGAGGAGCACCAACCACTTGACATTGATTATCAACCGACCCGAGATGATGATTACATTAAAGATTCGATGACACAACACTACATGGAGTTTAATGAAGATCGTCGAGATGAATCAAGATTTTAGGATCATACTTTCCCAAGTAGAGTTTATATGACAACATAGCTCAAGGTTCAATAGGATTTTCTCATACGTTAAAGATAATAGATTTTGTAGAGAAGACCAATACGAAGTATAAGGCAACAGTTGAAAGAAGTGGCGAGAGAAACTCTTCGAGAAAGAAGATATGATGATGATATATTTGAGAAAAGAAAGAATCACAACTTAAAGAGTCTCGACCAAGCAGCCATATCTTGATAGAAACTCAAAGACTAGTTTTTTTTTAAGAGAGAGGGACTGATGTCAGAGAACAATAAATTTCAACTCCTTGTTGACAGCCAAAACAAACATGTTGATAGCCTGTTGTCTGCAATCATAACATTAGCCATGTCAACAAGCTTTTACAGAGAGTCATGAGTTTACAGTTTGTAGATCACCTGTCGACAACACCATTTGCTTGTCGATAGGGCTACTTCGTATTAGAGTAATTTGAGTTAGTTTAAGATTTTTTTTTTGGGTCCAAATTGGACTCCAATTGATTTCTTTTTTATTTTGAATTTAGATTTCCTAGATAGATTAGGACTCTTTTAATTCATTTTATTTTCTTTTAGAAATAGGTTATAGTTCCAAGTAGAAGTAATATTCTTTTGTAAGCTTATAAAAAAGCCCTTGTACTCTTAGTTTGTAATCACCTTTTATCTAATTTTGATTAATACAATTGAGTTTTTACTCTTAATTTACTCGTGGATTCGAGTTGCTTTCTTTAGCTCATGGATTCAGATCGCTTGCTCGTGGATTCGAGTGATTATTCCCCACATGAAGGCTTATTCAGGGTTCGTCAGCGCTAATACGATATCTAGCCAGCGTTGCTCGTCTTCCCCACTTCCCGCGTTA
This sequence comes from Agave tequilana, assembly GCA_038442645.1. NCBI lineage: Eukaryota > Viridiplantae > Streptophyta > Magnoliopsida > Asparagales > Asparagaceae > Agave > Agave tequilana. The sequence goes on from JAVJIF010021091.1 coordinate 21,259, forward strand.
CAGCAAGGCATGTTAACAGTTGATACCCAACTGTCTGCAGTTGATCAACCGCAAACCCAACAAAGAGTCAGCCAATCTCAGTCTGTCGACAGCCGGTCAAGACCTGTCAACAGCTGCGGGTTTTTTCAGCATCCGAGTTGTTTTTTGAATGGGATTCTAAAAAAGTTTCTGAATCTTTCCTTCTAGAGGCGGTTGATTGAGTGATAGGATGGTTTTACTGAAAATATAAAATTCTAGAGGTCTATAAAATCCCTACGTTTGAGGGTTTTATAAAATGAGGCTCAAGAGAGAGATTTTCTTATATTGAGAGTTAGAGAGGATCCATTGTAAACTCTTGTATTGCTTCTCAGATTAATAATATTTTCTCTCCTTTCTCCCTCAAATCTTGTGTTTGTTGATTTGTGTTTGTTTGTTTTTCCTCTTGTGGTGATCTAGATATACTGCTTGTTACGGTAGATTGCTTAGCGTTTCCATGATATCTCTTATTGTTTGGTGATTCATATCACAACACATTATAACTATTAATTATATGTTATTTGGCACACCTTATTTATCATGTGTATATGTGTAGAACTTGTAATATGTAACTTGTACTTGGTAATATTATCAAAAACATGGACATTTTTGTGTATGTAATATTTTGGATAAGGACTAGTTGTTTCACTTTGGCAAACAAGAGAATGGTACTTGATTTTGTTGGTGTCATGATACATTGAATTATATTTGGATGTAAGTAAAGGTTGTGAAATGCTATGACGATGTTGGGATTTTGTTTATATATATATATATATATATATATATATATATATATATATATATATATATATATAGTAGGCCGTGTGGGCCGAAATCATTACATAATGTATAATTAGGCAGTTGTGAGCCGAAATTGTTGTGGTTGTATTATGTTAGACTCACATTTTTAGGGGAGGTGTTATCGAAAATTTTAAGAAATTAAGAAAATTATGATTTAATTGAGAATTATTAGGCTAATCTTAAAATTAAAATCTGGAACCTTTACAGTTGGTGACTTTTTTTTCATTTTCTAAAGAGAGTTAAAAAAAGGGCAAATAAGAATTGATGTTGAATCAAATATCAAATTAGGGTTTTGGATATGATCACAGGTCGCAACCTAGATTTTGGTTTTACCACCAGTTGACTCAATCAAATTAGATCAAATCAAAACACAAAGTAAAGCTTATATCCAAATATTCAATATTTTATTCATCAAACTGAGTCTTTTAAATAGACTCTTAACATAACCGATGAGGTACTAAACATGCTGGACTCAATAAAGCACTACAAAATAAAAGAATACTCGACAAACTAGGTCTAATCAGGACTCTTCAAACTGACTCAAACGAAAAACAACGACAAGATAAAATATGGACCACATGATCTTCCAATGAAGTGACTCATAAGCAATTAGGGCTCAAAACTACAGCCAAAGTGGTGCCGATGCGATACGACAGTGACGACGTTGATATGTGCGTAGAGGAACCAATGTGATGCCTCATAAGTACTCCCGGGATGAAAAGAACTCAACCCCGTTGAGTATAGCTCCGAATGACTCGCATATAACTCCAACAAGTCTGGAGCTAATCGCTGCAGGTCTTCTTAGGTAATTCATGTATCATCAGATTCTGGACGACCTTTCTAACGTACGAGATACCGTTTGCAACCATCATCCTTAGTAGATATGATTTGATCATTTTAATGCTATTAATTTGCTCTGCTGTAATGGGCCTATTGTTGTTGGCAGTGGGAGAAGTGGGTTCCCTCAAATAAAAGCTCACGGGTAGGCTTATCAAGATCCACAAGTGGATTATCAGGTTAAAAGGAGAACCTTTATAAGCTACTAAATCTGATATATTAAATGTCGAACTAATCCTGAAGTCCTTAGGTAAATCAATTACATAGGCATTTGGATTAATTTTCTTAAGGATTTTAAAAAAGTCAGCACTACGAACAGTTAATTTCTTAGCAGCTTCAGGTGGGAACCGCTACTGACGAATTCGAATCATTATATAATTAGCCTAATTAAATTCGAGGTGCCTACGGTGCAAATCAGCATAGGATTTATACTGGGCTTTACTTTCCTGAATTTCTTGTTGATTTCTTTATGCAAATCATGTATATGCGATGTAAATGCGGATGCCGACTCGGGCACTCTATGATATTGTGTTATGGGAATAATAAGATCTATAGGCGTCTTAGGTTTGTAACCATGTACTACCTTAAATGAACTCATGTCTATTGACCTATTACATGAATTTTTATATGTAAATTCGACAGTGGATAAGATAAGATCCCAACTCCTCAAATGTTCACCGACCAGACATGCAAAAGATTTTTAGGCTTCTGTTTATCACCTCGATTTGACTGTCTGTCTGAAAAATTTGAGCTTAATCCCTACCTTGTGCCATAAAGTTCAAAAATAACTCATGAACTTGACATCTCTATCCGACACAATGGTTTTGGGTAAACCATGCAGCTTAATTACCCCGTCAAAATAGATCTGAATAATTTAGAGGCATCAGAGGTCTTGCTGCATGGTAAGAAGTGGGACTTCTTTGAAAAAACGTCCACAACAACAAATATATAATTGTACTTCCTGATAGTCTTTGGAAGTCTAAGAACGAAATCTATACTCACGTCTTGCTAGGGGCGATTTGGCACGGGTAGAGACATATAGAAGGCAGTGTTTTGTTTTTCCTGCTTGGCAAATTGACAGGTGCGACATTTCCTTATCAGCCTCGCAACATCTCGTTTTAGGTTTGGCCAGTAAAACAAACTCTTTGTAGCATTTATTGTCTTTTGTCGTCCGAAAGTGACCAGCAAGACCCTCATAACGCAGTTCCCAAACAAGATAATCTCGTAGAGATGTATGGGGAATGCATAATGTGCGAAATCAAAGTAGATGGTCATCCTGGGGCAGGAAACCATTTATCTCTTGTGTCACCTCTTCCTTTAAAGCACCAAAAATCTTTCCAAAATTGGGGCATGACGCGTACTCCTCTCTGATTCGCTCGAAACCCACTACCTCAGAGTTCAGTTGTTCAAGCACACAGGTGCGACGACTGAGCACATCTGTTACCTTATTCTCAACTCCAGATGTGTGCTTCAAAGTATTAGTATAGTCTTGTATAAACTCAATCCATCTACCTTGTCTAGCATTGAGCTTTTTTCTACGAGTTAAGGTACCGTAAGGCCTCTGGTCCGAGTATAGAACAAATTCTTGATGTAAGAGGTAATATCGCCAATGACGTAATGATTGTACATCCGCATAGAATTCTTTATCGCAGGTGGAGTAGTTCAGTTTAGCTCCGCTTAATTTTTCACTAAAGAAAGCAATTGTGTGCTTTTTTGACTGAGTACTCCGCCTATGCCAATGCCTGAAGTATTGCACATAACTTCGAACACCTTGCAGAAATCAGGAAGTTTCATTACAGGTGCTTCGGTCATTCGTTGTTTGATTTTCTTGAACGTCTTGGCAGCAGCTATGGACCACTGAGCTCTTCTCTCTTCAGGCAATCCGTAATTGGGGTCATGATAGTGCTGGATCTCTTTATGAATCTCCTGTAAAATGTCGCCAGCCCTTGAAAATTTTTTACTTGAATATTTTGGGGCTCCGGCCATTCTACAATCGCCTGAATTTTCTAAGGATCAGCTGAAAGCTGATACAACAAATCCCACGAATACGACCCTCTCAGTCATAAGCACGCGTTTTTTAGGATTTGAATATAGTTGCTCTTTACTCAATGTGTGACAAACTTTCTGAGATGACTCACATGATGCTCCAACATCTTACTGTAAATCAAAATATTATCAAAGTAGACGATCGAAAATTTACCCATAAAGGACCGTAATACTTGGGGTCATCACTCGCATGAAAGTGCTGGGAGCATTTGTCAAGCCAAAAGGCATGACCATCCACTCATATAGACCGTTTTTGATTTTGAAAGCGGTCTTCCACTCATCACCGAGACGAATCCGGATTTGATGGTAGCCACTTTTCAAGTCAATTTTTAAGAAGACGGTGGCTCCAGACATCATGTCCAACATGTCATCCAGTCTGAGGATGGAGAACTAATATTTGACGGTAATCTTATTGATGGCGCGACTATCCACGCACATTCTCCACGAACCATCTTTCTTAGAGGTTAACAATCGGCACAACGCACAAACTCAGACTTTCTTTAATGAACCCCTTACCTAACAACTCGTCAATTGCCCTTTGAGTTAGGCGTATTCTGTCGGATTCATTCTGTAGTGAGGCAAGTTTGGGAGAAGACCCCGGAACTAAATCTATGGCATGTTGAATGTCTCGCATAGGAGGTAGATAATCCGAAGTTCCTTTGAAAAGACATCAGCAAATTCCTTCAATATAGGTGTCATTGCTGGAGAAATCTGCTCCTGAGAATCATCAGTAATCTCTCTAGCAACAAGTGTAACAATTGTGGACCTCTTGGTGATCTCTTTATCAATAAGTTTGGAGCTAATCATCATTAACGCCTTCTTACTGCTAGATGCCAGTCTGCTTTAAGTTTTATATTCTTAAAGTTCGCTCCCGCAAAATTATTTTGATCATTATTCTTAGGGTGATGAGGTCCAACATGAGGTCCATTATCACTAACATTATCGGTAGTCTCTCATCCCCTACTGTTTCTCAATTCTTGCTCAATGTTGTCCATCCGAGTGGTTAACTTTTCTAGGAGCTTGGTGATATTATCTAGTGCGGATTTCATTTCAGAAGTTGGGTTGTAGGGGTGGTTCTGTGTTCCACTATGGATGGTTATGCAACAGGACTGCCTGGATGCAAGATCTAAGAGATAATACTAAATGAAACCAAAAATGAGCGAAGGAAATATCAACTAATATGAAACCTGATGCAGAATGATTAACTAAGAAAATCAGTAAGTAATTCAGCTCTGCTACGCGGTGAATATCTCACTATTCATTTCCATCTAGGGACACAAATTTAATTAAAGCGACCAGATAATGAAATATTGCGTAATGTTGACCATTTTAAATTCCAAAATAAATCAATACGTACTTAGAATCAGGAATAGTTCTAATGTAATACTCAGATGTAGCAAATAGGGCCAGTAGATTCACTTACTCACAATTTATTAGCGGAACAGTAGCAAATGATAGCACAAAAGATGAATCAATGTGTGGTGCAATTGGATGTCTAATACTATTGGAAAAGTAGAACTAGCTCTGTTGAGGATTATCCCAAAATTACCGGTGCCGAGGAGAAAAATTCACCCACCACACTTCAAGACAGTAGTGCTAGGAGCTGCGATCCTATTATCTCGAGAACGACGCAAATCAGATGCAAATCGAGCGGAAAATGGCCTCTGGTAGATGGACGTTGATTCTGAACTGAGCTGATTTAGTCGAGTCAACTCAATCAAGTTGACTCAGTATCCAAATTGAGTCAGCTACTGTTCTGTTTTCGGGTCAGGTCATGTTGAAGAGACCCGATTGTCTCCAACCCAAATCCAATTCAGTTTTATCTTTCAGGTGATTCCAACCCACACTCAAATCTGTGCCTCTCTCTCCCGATCTTCAGCGAGAGTGGGGAACCTCTGGTGGCGGCGACGAACACAGTCGACAATTAGGCACGAAGGCAGCAACGGAGTCTGATACTAAAATGATGTGGAATCAAATATCAAATTAGGGTTTTATATATGATCACAGGTCGCAACCTGAATCTTGGCTTCACCACCAGTTTACTCAATCAAATTAGATCAAATCAAAATAAAAAGCAAAACTTATATCCAAATATTCAATATTTTATTCATCCGTCTTTTAAATAGACTCTCACAAAGAAGAGTTTCTTCACATAACCGATGTGGTACTAAACATGCTGGACTCAATAAAGCACTACAAAATAAAGGAAGACTCCACCAAATAGGTCTAATCAGGACTCCTTAAACTGACTCAAATGAAGTCCGATTGGATTCAAACAAAAAACAAGGAGCAAGGTAAAATATGAACTACACGATCCTCCAATGAAGTAAACTTAAGTAACTAGGGTCAAACTACAGTCAAAGTGGTGCTGATGTGACATGACGACGATGGTGCTGATATGTGCATAGAGGAACCGGTGTAATGCCCCATCAAGAATGTAGGAGACATCGAACCAGTGACCAAGTAATTGAAATCAATGTGATTTGCTAGATATAGAACCCCTGAGGTTTGCAAAGTTGGTAGCCAAGAAAAAACCACCGGCATGAGAATTTCTGTATTCAATTTAATCAAATTGGTTTAACTATTTAAAGTGAATTAAGCCCGGGAACACTTTGTACCAATAGTAAAAGAACTGCAACATGGATCGTCTTGATTCTCCCATTAAATGTTGGACATGGTGTTTAGTTTTTTCTTTTCCCCCCATTTTGTTCTAGTTTTTGTTTCTGTGTCTGCATGTGTAAATAATCCATTATCAATTTCAGTCTTTCTTAGTGATGACATTTAGATTCCTTTCATTGTTCTTATTTATCAACATAAAGTATTGTTGGGTGTCTAAGATTTCTTTTTATTTACCTTTTTTTCATGCTCTTGGATCATGAGAATCAAGACTTTCTATTTATTTTCATCACCATCAGTTGTGTTATGTGTCCGCATTCTGTTCTTTGTGATCTAATAAGCCTGTTTTTCTAGTCCACTCATTTATTTCTTTTGTTCTTTTGACAGATGGTTTATGTTTTATGCATTTACAACAAGAAGGAAAGCTATAACCGGATTACGGTACATGGTGAACTTTGTCTTCTCCTTTTTCCTCTTCATTTTAATTCTTCATTGGTTTGTGGTTATACTATTTCTGACTAGGGATCTTTCTGGGCACCTAAATTATCTGAAATTACTGACCTGCTAATTCTAAATTTGTTGGTTTTGTTGACTTCATTGAGAAATTATTAGCTCAGACTTTTTGTATATCTGGATTATTCTCTATAACTGTACTCCCCTTTTTTTAACAAGAATGCTACAGAAGTTTTCTATAAATATTAGACACATAATAAAAGGAGTTATAGAGAAATATTGATAATCCCAAGGAGTTTCTTTTGTAATATTGATAAAACAAAGGGAGTTATACGCTAAAATCCCTTGAGTTTTTTTCTACGAGACTGAGAGATTTATCTGTAAGTACTGTATGGTGAAATTAGAACTAAACTTAACCACATAAATGTTCTAAACTAGTTTCCTATAAGGGTATAAAATATGTCAGAAAATCATACAGATTTTAGGTCGTTTCTTAGCTGATAAGCGTGATCAATCAGCAAATATTGTCCAATGATATCAGGTAGAAACTTAATGACATAAACATATAAACTAGCCCCTCATTTTCTATTATGTTGATCAGGTGTTGTTTGTTGTATCTTAAATTACCTATTTTCTTTGTTCACACTGGTTTCCATAACCTTTATGTAGCATAATAGACCTTTAATATGTTGTCTGTCAATTATTTCAATGGATGGAGGGTCTTTGTTGCTTCTTATATTTTCTTAGATGTCTTTCACGTGTTGCCATCTTTCTGTAAAACAGTCTTGCATCTATTGTTTTTCTTTTGAAACTAGATGGCAGCATTCAACATCCAGGAGGCTCTTCTCTGGAAGGAAAAGATTGAGCTTGTTATCGATCAGGTAAACTAGTGTGGCTAGTCTTGTTTTCCTTATCTTTTCTTCTTGTGAGAAATTATACACGTGGCTTTAAAGATGGAAGGAGAACATTTTGAGATATTAAGCTTGTCATTTATCAGGTAGATTTTTTTTGAACGGTAAAATTAGTTTCATTAATCAAAAGAGGAGGATAAATATTAATAACTCTCTCACATGAGAACCAATCATTCGTACAACCCGAAAACTATAACAAAAATAGCCATTAACACGATAAAAAGTAGCTCTGAAAATCGCATTGAAGAAGCATAATCCATCTCGTCTGATGTATTACTCAGAAAAAAATATAACAAATAAAATATTTGTTCTCTTTTTTTGATCTCACTCACAAATCTTAATCAATTGGATCCACTGATCGAAACAACAGATTGATTGAATCTTATGATCAAGCAAAGATTAAAGAAAAGATGTTGGCCGGCCCTCGTGTAGATCCAAACCCAATATGGATATCAAGTATCTTGATCGTTGTTAAACAACTACGAACCCGATCATCGTTGAAGTTATTGATGTTCTGGTAGCGATCCTAAACATAACACGCTACCGTGGATAATCTATAGTAACCCCACATGAGAGAAGGAGATCATAAGAAGAAATTAAGATGGCTAATATCGCCAGCTAACCCCACGGTTGAGATTGCACGAAGTCTCGTGCACATAATCTCCTAACTGCGAAGATGAACGACGAAAAGTAGCCCTTGCCGTCATCGATCTCTGAATCTAAGGGAAAATCGAGATGGCTAAGATCACCAACTACGCTCAGCAGTTGAGATCGCACGAAGTCTCATACGCGCCCTCTTCAACTGTGAAGATGAACGACGAAAAGTAAACTACAAAATTCTCTTTAGCACGCTCTCACAATTAGGAGAAAGAAAGCCCCAGCCAAAGGAACAAAGGGAAGCGAGGGGGGAAGTCGCGCACATCAACTTGCCCCTCTAGGGTTTTGAGTGTGTGTGTGTGTGTGTGTGTGTGTGTGAGAGAGAGAGAGAGAGAGAGAGAGAGAGAGAGAGAGAGTAGACTTAGTTCAGTATATTTATACTATTTTTTATCTTCTTTGGCTTTTAATAGTCATGTGGCAATGAATTTTCAGCATGGTTGCTACTTTTATTTGAGCTTCCTCTTCATGATCTCTTCAAGCTATTTTTTTATCAGAACAAAATCCATTTTTCTTCTAAGATTATAGAAGGTTTCTTAAGTAACTTTAGTGCTTTAGAGAATGTAGAGCTTTCTATTCTTGGATATGCTTATTAGATTGTTGTCTACAATCAATTGTCTTCTTATACTTTTCTGCTTATACATGAATCTATGCTATTGTCTTTTCGTTAGTTCATTATATTCATTCATTCTTTGGTTCTCTGGTTCTGCTCATCTGGTGTGAGTTTGCTGCAAGTGCTTATAAATGGCCATATATGATCTCTACTTCTAAATGTTATCCAGCTGATCATGTTGAAAGTTGCAAATAGTACTATTTAAAACTTCTTCTATTTTGAAGGTTATGGGCGTGTTTGTTTCGATGCAAAATGCCGCAAAACGCAAGTCGTAAAACTTCTTTTCCATTTTTCGTTATTTGTTTCGCTGAAAAACAAGTTGCAAAATAACTCTTCTTTTCCCACTTGCTGTTGCTATAGTTAAATTTGTGGTTATGTAAATCTCACTTTTACACTCATATTTTCCCACTTACAGTTGCTACAGTTAATTTTGTAGTCATGTAACTCTCACTTGTAGTACACTTACAGTTCAAAACAGTTACTTGATAATCAATATATAATTTAATATTATTAAATATTTAATATTTTAAATAATGTTCAATTTCTTATTTAATTATTTTATATTTTTAATCTTTAATTTTTTTATTGTTTTTAATATTGTTTTAATATTTAATATTTTTATTTAATATTTTATTTAATACTTTATTATTTTATTAATACTTATTCCATTTTTATTATTTTATTTAGAGTTAATATTTTATTAATATAACAATATTATACTTTAGTATAAAATTACTATATATTTAATTATTTATTTTTTAATATAAAAATTACTTTATTAATATCATAATATATTTTTTATTATATTAATATTTTATTATGTTAATATTGTAATAAGAATTCAGTATAATAATACTATAATGATAATTTATTATTAAATTATAATTATATTTTACTTTGTTAATTTTATATTTCTATAATATTACAATAATATTATAATAAAATTTATATTATAATAATTTTTAAGTATTTTTAATATTATAATATTATAACTATATTTTATTATTGTTGTAAGATTTTTAATATTTATATTTTATTAGTATTCTTATAATTTTATTAATGTTCTTTAGATTTTCTTAAAATTTTATATTATTTATTTAGTTAATATTTTAATAATATTTTACTATTTATACTAATATTTTATTAATATTATTGTTATAAATAAAATATTAAGATTATTAATTTTTTATCTCAAATTTATTAATACAATTTAATTTGCAATAGTAGATTTAATTTAATAGTATTTATAATATTTAAATCACTGCTACAGTTAATTTTGCGGTCAATTTTTCCACTTACACTTTTACATTACCAATCAAACACCGTAAAACACAATATACTTTACCATTTACACTTTCACTTTATCAACCAAACACCATAAAACACAATATACTTTTCCATTTACACTTCACTTTATCAACCAAACACCGTAAAACACAATATATTTTCTCTGCTACAGTTCACTTTTTCCATTCTCATTTTACGACTTACGACTTGCGACGTTTTGCAACGAAACAAACAGGCCCTATATCATAGTTGTTAAAGGAATGGCTGAGATAGTACTTCAGGTGTTAACTTAGCATGATTTTAAATCCATAGAACAATTTACACCCCTCTGCAATTAGATTCTAGTGAACTTTATGGGACTTGGATAAATTAAGTTTTATGCTTATTAGTGAAGCTGGAGTCATGATATGACCAAGACAATTCATTGCTGTTGACTTGCATAATGTAAATTATAACAGAATATGGACATTTTATGCTTATTAGTCGAAGGAGGAATCATGATACTACCAAGACAATTCATTACATTCCCATTTACAACCAAACCTCTTGGATTTTTTTATTCTTTTTTTTTAAAAAAAACTTCAATCTGTTCAGTCACAAGTGTCATTGTCAGCCACATTAGTTATTATGGCAACTGGTTGATCCCCGCCCCCACCCCCCCCCCCCCACCCCCCCACCCCCCCCCCCCCCCCAAAAAAAAAAAAAAAAAAAAAAAACCCAAGCCCCCAAAAAAAAAAATGCTACTTTTACAATTATCAATTCTTACAATGTCTTGTGCTGTGTCAGTATATTTTGGTGAATGGGAATGGATTACAGGTTTTTTTTTTTAATTGCGAACACGTTCATAGCATTAGTTTGGTATCATACTTGAAGTCTTTCAGTTTACCCCCAAAACCTTGCATATTTGTTCTTCACAGGATTGTAAAATCTCAACTGTTGTTCTAGTGAATTTAGGTTTCATGAGCATTTCCCCTCATATTTCAATGTACAGCTTACTTGCACCATTTACTAGAGTTTGATTATAAAATTAGGCATGTATCTGTGCAGTGATTGATTGTTGGTCATTTTCTTGCAGTATCAGGACTCAAGTACATCAGATGGACACAAGCCCTTTACTTCATACAAGTCTACAGTGGGTCATAACAGGAACCTGTCCTTCGACGATCATGATAGTCAGTAAGTGATACTCTTATATTGTCTTGGTAGTCATATTGGTTGAAATGAAAGGGAAAGATGATAATCTCTGTGGAACTGAATGCTAATTCATTATTAATTAACCATTTCTAAATACCTTATCGTTCTAGCCATCCCATGGTTTGGTGCTAAAGATAAGCTTGTTTTCTTTGTTTTGTTTTGTTTTGTTTGTTTGGTTTTGTTTTATTTGTTTTTGAGTGGAAAAGATAAGCTTGTTTTGGTCTGGTTATTATGTATCTGCTGTTCTTCATTTATGCTTAACCATGCATGATCCCTGTTGCCCTTGATTTTATCTATAGGTTAAGAATGGTCATGAATGCTATCCCCAAAGAGCTGGACAAGCTTGGTTGTTATGATTGCATTTGATTTTCTTTTTCCAATGGAAAAAAATTTGGGATTTTAAGCCCTTTGTTCTTTAATATTATATATTTTTCCTTATCATTTCTTTATTATCTTATATACCCTGATATTTTGAGGTATTATGCATGTATAGCCTTCTGGTAGCTTGACTCAAGATGAATAATCAGATTAATTGAAGAGAGTGAGTGATATGTACGTTCAATATTACCCTTCAGTTTAAAATATTACTGTAAAGTGATTGCTCTACAATGTAGTAAAAACCTAAAATAAAATATCTGAATCATGTATACCATATATCACGAGATTCATGACAAACATATGAAGAAAAATGTGATATTTACAATGCTTGTCACATGAATATCGACAAATATCTGATTATTTCAATTTGCAAATTGATGCAACCAAATACAATTTCAATTAGGAATATTAAAGACCATGCAATTTCTTGAAAAGGTTGAAACTTTGTTTATATTACTTTTGAAGCAAAACTGTTGGATTAATCCCCCAGTTTTCCATTAAAAAGATATTAATGAAACTAGCTAAATTACAAGAGAAAGTACAAAATGCTACAACCTTACCCTAACAAATTACAGAAGACCGACACTGAGACCTAGAGGTTCGTCGATAAAGAAACACTATTAGTTTGAGACTATCATATGATTGGATGTTGTTTCCTGCATTGGTCCTCGTGTCGTCTGGGATAAAACCTGAAGAAACTTATCACTATCCACTCTTCTTCCTTGACATCAAGCACAACTCTATTGTCCATCACCCGTGACTAAATATGCACGAACTATACGTACATGAATTATCTTCATGATACTAAGCTATGGCCCATCATCGCGTAGTTTGATGAATATAACATCCAAAATCCTCATTTATCTCATCCGATGCCCGATCCCTATGGTCGCATCGTAACTAGATAAATTACAATCAACATATACGGTGACCCCCCAAGTTCGAACCACATGTTCATCGAAGGAGGAGTTGGGTGCTATCCGCCAAAACCCCACCCACAAGATAGTCGATTACTCTGACCTAACCTATTGTCTTCCTTCTCCATTCAAATAAATGATGAATTATTGTCTCCTTCCTATCAACAATCATGTCTAATATTTCAAAAATTTCACAGGGTACAACAAAACACTTAAGAGTTGCAATCCGCCATTCTCATGCTCAAGCTCAAAAGAGAAAAGCGAGGATATGAAGAGTCTTGACACCAAAAATAAAATCCACATTTTGCTCGGGATAACCAACACCAAATCTAGAGCTCCACTTCATTCACCTCCTTCTGTCATGACCTTCCAAGCAGCTGTTGTGGCCACCGGCCCCAAGAATTCACCGGCAACCACCAACCCTGCAATTCTCACCGCTCTCTCTTAGTCAGAGCCAATTGCATGAGAAGTCGATGGTTGTAGAGGCATTAAACGCCGTGGCAAGTGGAGATCTCAGAGAAGAGCACGCAAAGGCCAAGAAGATGAGGCGGCAAGAGTCCCTAGATAACGACACAGTTGTTCCGGCCATCCTCTAGCCAAAACACCATTTTCTGCTTAGCTCCAAGCATCCCTGACCCGATCCACCAGCACCACGACCGTACAAAAGGCCCAAGCTTCCACCTTTAGGTCGTTTTTCAGCCTTCCCTTGGAGATGATGCTGGCTCTGGCCACATATTGACCAAACGACAAGACTGATTTGGCCGGATCAGCCAGCTCTCGCTCCAAATATGCCAACAGCAACTCAGATCCGGCCAAGGAGTGGCCAGATTTGAAAGCCCTAGATGAAAGCCAGTACCTTTTCTCGAGAATCTGAAAAACCATCATCGCAGAAAGTGCTTTCACGTGTCAGCTCACCTCCGTCGATGTCCGCATTCCGTCGACGCTCGTACCTGAGCTCTCTTCATTGAAGAAGGCAGATCAGCCAACCCAATACAGATCTCTGTAACTCAAAATTTTCTTGCAGAGATTTGGATCTAGGTGGGATCTAGGCTATAGGGCAGGGGAGGAGGAGAACAAACTGGCGGCGGCCTCCTCCTCCCCCAGGTTTGAAATTGTAGGGTTAGAGAGGTGTAATTTAAATTCTCAAATTTGAATCCTATTCGTTTTTTATTTTTATGTTACTTGACAAGTATATTTGCATCTCTTTAAAATTATAAACATGCAGACAATCTCTATGCAAGTTTCCCTCTGATAATATAATCACTCTCCCTGTTCCCTTCATCATTTATAGTAATTTTTTTCCTGTTGTTTATCCACCTTTTTATCTCCGCATAACTGAACTGTTTGCTGGGGCAGTCAGCAGTAGATACTATCTTTCTAACCTTTTCCTTTGTTTTTCTCCTCACTTGCATTAAAAGTTTCTTTATGGGGTCTCTAATTTTTTTTCCCATATCTGAGCATGTCTTTAAGATACAGTCAAGATGACGAGGAAGAGGTACAGCAGGCATTACCTCAGAGGACAAAAACAATAGGAAATGGTATGTAATGGCTAATTTTAGTATACTGTATATGGTTCTCAATTGTATTATGTTGTTTTTTTTATGTTAAATTTTTATTACGTTGTTTGGTGATTTATTATGCAGAACCTGCTGGCGCTGCTCGCACTGCAGGGCCTCCTGGTCCAGTTCCAGACTGGACCCAGGAGCTTGAAACTGGGCTATTAAATCAGGATAATTCTGCCCAAGCTGCTTCTAGAAGACACTGGCGCTTAGTCAGATGCCAGAACGGCAAGTTATCCTCTCTTGTTTTGTTTATTCCCTGTTGCACTTTTCTGTTACCCTTACATGGAGACTGTGCACGACTGTTTTGAGCGTTGCAGCCTTCAAGGGCACAAAGGCACACCTAAATTTTCTTTCATTTTGGAATGTGTACTATTAAGTTAAGTGTGCACAAATTGCAGGATTACGAATTTTCGAAGAGCTTCTTCAAGTTGACCACCTTGTATGTAGTAAGATTTCAGTTGATATTTACATACAAACATAAGAATCACTGAAACATTAATCTGAGATTGAAACTCCAGTATGGTCAATATATATTGTGTTAAGTGCAGCCACGCAGCTGCAGTCGAGCAATGAAAGCTGTCGGTGTAGTGGATGCCACATGCGAAGCTATATTTGAGCTCATAATAAGCATGGATGAGACTCGGTTTGAGTAAGTTTCTCTTCTTTATCAGTTATTCTGATCCTAAATAATTTTCTGAATCTTCTTTATTTGTTTCATTGTAGGTGGGATTGCACCTTTCAGTATGGTAGCTTAGTTGAGGAGGTTGATGGACACACAGCAATTCTTTATCATAGATTATATCTGGACTGGATGCCAAGGTATCTCTGTCTTGCTAAATAGTTTAAAATACATTGAAGCAATTGTTGCCATTTTGTGTATTCTTGAAGCATGCTGTACAATACTTTCATTTCAGGAAAATGGAAATACGTTGTAGAAAGTTCATGCTTCCTGGATTTAGTGACAAGTCAGTTCATGCTTCCTTGAAATTTTCACCCAAGAAGCACATAGGAAAAAGTTCTCTTCTAGATGCCTTTGTTTCTATAGTTCCCAACAATCCCATAAAAAGTTAATGAAGTTTTTTTGAATTTTATCCTCCTCGAAACCCTTTTTTCCAATTTAAATAGGGTTAGCTACTAAATGTGTCTAAAAGTCAGATTCTCAAGAACAATCTATTTCTGTCGATCTCTGGTATCACTACATGCAACACTTCACAGTTATCTTTCTCTAACAAAATTGTTTAAATCCTGTTGGGCTTCTATTGGGAATTATCTCAGTGAAAAAAGAAGATAAGATCCACAAGGCGAAGATTTTGTGAGAAACCTTCAATCTGATGTCAATTCTTTACAAGTTGGTGATAAATTCCTGGGCAAGGAACTATGAGCATGATAGATAGGACCTTACCATGGAAACTAAAACGGAAGTTGGTGGAAGGTTGAGGAAAGAGTTTGTTGTGAATTTAATCCCAGCATAATATCTGAAAAACAGCATATATTTTTATCGAAGAGCTATCTGTATTCTCTATATTTGGTGTAATATATGGCTATAGTAATATATACCAGGGTAAATATGTTGTTGATCAACACCGATACAATAACAGAGAAACAGCGAGTTGAAGACTCAGCAGCGGAAACATAGAAGATCTGTCACTAGCAATCAATTGAGATTAATCACTACACAACCAAAGAACACCAGATTTAACGTAGTTCGGCAAGCGTGTCTACGTCCACGGGGAGGAAGGGAGGAACTTTATTGAGAACAGAGAAGAAAGTATAAAAGTTATAAGAAGATCTCTCTCTTACACACAATTCTCAATGGTGAAAATCTGAATTTCTCTTAAATTCTTGATTCGCCTTCAAAAGGCCACCCAAAGGGATTTATATAGACACGTAGGATGATTCTAATCCAACCCAAACTTCAACAATCCAATCAGTACCACCTCAGAGAAAGAAGGAAACCTGAATTCAAATCCAAACTGGAAACATAACAAAAAAACTGCCAGACCCAACTCTAGTCGACTATACTCAAGTATAAGTCGACTAATAATGTTTATTAGTCGACTATACGGAATTACTAGTCGACTATTCTGACAAAATTTCAAGAACTTAACTTTCTGTTAGCCAGTAATTGACTATATCAAAGTATAAGTCGACTAGGCTAAAATCATAAGTCGACTAATCAGACCTATAAGTCGACTTATAACATGCACAAATCTTGTACACGTCCGTGCTTGATATCTAAAGCTTATAACACCTCTACCTGAACCTTTATTCTTCTCCAATGAATATGAGGCACTCAAAATACTAACAATCTCACCTTGACTCATGTTCATTTAGTCCTTTCGTAGAAATTGGTCTCCGCTTCATTCATCGTGCTTTCTCTCCCCTTTTGTGACTTCATATTGCTCCCTCCCAAATGTCTGGTCTTCACCTTACCTTTGGAGAACCTTGATGACGTTCAGAGATGATTTGAACTTCTCCACAAGGATGGTCTTCGTCATCATGTCCGCTGAATTCTTCTTCTGATCTTCACCAAGTCGATCATCTTGTCATCTACGACCACTGATGTATCTTATAATACCTCACATCAATGTACTTCATTCTCTTGTGAAACCTGTGATCATTCGCAAGATGAATAGCACCCAGTGTTTTAAATGTCGGATATCAGGGAAATGTCGGATGTCGTAATCGGATGTCGGATTCGGATTTCGGAGATATTTCGGGGCCATCTAGTAAATTTCGGGCGTCATGACAGATAACAAATATATATCCTAGATGTCTTAAATAATGTAATTTTAAAATTCTTATTAAGGTAATACGTACACAACTTATACAAAACTATATAAATATGTTTAAGATAGGTATTCTTAACTTAAATATTATGCATATATTCACTAATCCATTGTTAAAACTTCTCAATTGCTCCAACTTTCAAGATCAATCAACATACTGGGCTTTTCCCGAAATGTCGGCCGACATTTCGGGAAAATGTCGGCCGACATATCGGATTTTTTCCGAAATGTCGGCCGACATTTTCCAAAACGCCATTTCAAATGCGGGTGGGGATGTCGTGGCGGTGAGGGCTTGAAAACGAAATGTCGGCCGACATTTCGGAAATGTCGGCCGACATTTAAAACACTGATAGCACCTCACATCAATGAACCCGAACTGAATCTTGGAGTATACCAAAAGTCTTGACTAATCCTCTCAACCACAAAATTTCCTTTGACGCCTTAACTGCAACCATGTACTCTGCCTCTGTCGTTAAAAGAGTAATCGTATCTTGTAACTCTGACTTTTAACTAATGACCCACTCAGTTACCGTGAACACATAGCCTATCGTAAATCTTCACCGATCAAGATTCCATGCACAACATGTATCAACATAGCCTTATAATTCTCTAAGCTTCTCTGTTTTCAATCCTTCAAACACCAAGCCTAGTTTTGCATTACCTCGCAGAAAAATAGCATTCACTTCACTGCTTCTTAATATTGCTTTCTTGAATTTGACATGAACCGACTTACTGTACTAACTACATAGGCTAAGTCAGGCCTAGTGCATGCCATAACATACATGAGTGATCCCTCTGCACTAGCATATGGTACTCAAGATATCTCCTCTTTCGGTGGACACTGCCTGGAGGATGGTTTAAATTGACCTGCCAAAGGAGTAGTGACTAGTCTTACTTCTATCATGTCGAATCTCTCCAACACCTTGAGAACGTAGTTCTTCTGTGATAGCCAAAGTCTTCCTGAGCCTCTGTCTCGAGTGATCCCATACCTAAAATATTCTTGATTTCTCCCAAATCTTTCATGTCAAGTTCCTTTTTGAGCTGAGCTTTAAGTTTTTGAAAATGTGTCTTATTTCTTGCAGCAATCAACATATCATCTACATATAACAACAAATATGTCAGATCATCATTCTGCTTGAAATAGACACAACTGTCATATTCACATCGGTTGTATTTGATTTTGATCATAAAAGAGTCGAACTGTTTGTACTACTGCTTAGGAGACTGTTTAAGTCCATAAAGAGACTTAGTTAGAAGATACACCTTGTTTTCTTGACTTTTCTGAATGTAACATTCAGGTTGCTTCATGTATATCTTCTCCTCCAACTCACCATATAGAAACATTATTTTGACATCCATCTGCTCCAACTCTAAATCAAACTGAGCTACTATCACCAGTAATATCTGAATAGATGTATACTTGGCTAAGAGAAGGTCTCACTATAGTCAATACCCTCTTTCTGAGCATATCCTTTAGCAACTAATCTTGCCTTGTCTGCTCATTATCTTTCTTGCGAAAGACTCATCTGCAACCTATTATCTTAGAGTCCTTTGAAAGATCTACCAATTTTCATGTTTGATTTCTATCCAAAGACTCAATCTCCTGCTCCATGGATGTAATCCACTTGTCGTGGCCATCGGCCTCGATTGCTTTCTTGTAATTACTAGGATTCTCTATTTCTGTTACTAATGCGAAAGAGATATGATCATCTTTTCAGCCATGTCTTATTGGAGGCACCGTAACTCTGACTGACCGCCTCAACGGTCTAGGTTGCTCTTAAGTAGCCTCTTGTTCATCTTCATCTGAATCTGACGAGTCCTCATCTGACCCATCTGACCTTTTAGGATTCTCTGAGAACTCAACTCTCTTCTCCTGAGTGTCTGCTAACCTGTCTGGAGCTCCACCTTATGCTTTATCTTTCCTTTTTGACTTTTCTTGTAAAATTAATTCTTCGTCAAAAATCACATATCTGCTGGTAAAGGCGCTCTTTGTCTCGGGATCCCAAAGTCAAACTCTTGACTCTTTTGGTGAACTCGATGAAGATACACTTCTTAGATTTGGACTCTAGTTTGTTCACTTTCTGACTATCAACCAAACTATACGCGGGGCAACCGAAAATCTGTAAGGTTGAATAATCCACAGAATCTCCTAGTCATACTCTTCTGGGATCTGAAGATCACTAGCTGTTGACGGTGACCTATTTATCAGATAACTCGCATGATTTACCGCTTTTGCCTAAAATTCTTCTGACATGTCAGCCTGTAACCTGGTACTGCGGGCACGCTCTGTAAGTACCCTATTCATGTGCTCTGCTATTTCATTCTGTTCTGGTCGCCCTATAATACTTAGCTGGTGTTCGATATCATTTCCTGCTAAGTAAGCTTTGGATTCTGTGGTGGTATACTCGCCTCTATTGTCGGACCTCAAGACTTTTACCTTCGCCCCTTCTGATTCTCTACCATAGTTTTTCACTTCTTGAAATTCTAAAATACTTCTTATTTCTGCTTCAAGAAGTATACTCAAACTCTTCTAAAGAAATCATCTATGAATGTAACATAGTACCTAGCACCCCAATGAATGTTACTGGCGAAGGTCCCTACACATACGTGTATATGAGATCTAGTAAGCTTTTTGTCTGTGATGTAGAGAAAGCTACTCTACGTCAAAATTTACAAAGATCAAGTTTGCAATATTTGATACTTGGTAGAGCACCTTTGTTGTGTCGGGCTTGAAGATCTCACTCGCTCATGTGTCCAAGACGCATGTGTCAAAGTCTTGTAGTGTTCTCCTTCCCCGTTGCTGCTGGAGCATTACAACAATAATGTTTCCTGTCAACTTGTACAAGTTTGATGTTCGTTCTCCTTTGAGAATCGTCATGGATCCCTTGATAACTTTGATACATCCATCTGCACCTGAAAACCCTCAAGCTTGCAAAGCTTCTAATGAAAGAAGATTCTTTCTTAAGTCTAGAACGTGACGTACGTTCATGAGTTTCGAACCTATCCATCAAACATCCTCATACGAATGTTGTCGATGCCAATGATCTGGCATACGACGTCGTTAGCCATCAGGACAGAGCCTCCATCATAAGGCTTGTAAGTGCTGAACCACTCTCTTTTTGGACACATGTGGCATATGAACCCCGAGTCAAGTAACCAAGCATCTGAGTACTTATATTTTCCTGACTGAGCTGTCAAAACATCACATGGATCCTTATTTGCTTGTTCGACAACCTCGACTTGATCTGCCTTTCTACTAGCACCATCAGAATTCTTACCGCCTTTCTTCTTCAGCATCTCCTTGTATTTTATACAATTTTTCTTGAGGTACCTTGGTTTCTTGCAAAAATAGTAAGAAAAACTACTAGAAATTTTTGGATCCCTTTTGGGTCCCCTACTATTTGATCTCCCCGTTTGGTCCTTAATTACTAGTTCTGAGGCCTTTATTGAATCTGTCTTCTTCATCAGCTCGTTGTTTTGGAGCATTTACCTGACATCTTTTAATTCTAAGGTCTCTTTATCATACATGATGGTGGTTGCCAAGTGGTCATAACTTGATGAAAGAGAAGAGAGTAACAGAAGAGCTTTGTCTTCTTCTGTCTTAACCTCTAGAGCCAATAAATCGCTTATTAAAAGCATTAAGATGTTGTAGAATAGGCGTACCTTCCTTCATCTGAAGGTTGTATAATCATGAAGAGCTTTTTCGACAAACTCTTCGTCATGTAAAGGCTCTCCAGCCTACACAAAAAACTAGCAGTTGTCTTCTCATTCATGACGTTGTAGAGGAGCTCATCTGATGAGCATAGTATGATTATCGTCTTTGCACGAAAGTCGATGTCGTTCCATTCATCATCCTTCATGTTCGATGGCTTTTTCTCAATACCAAGTATGGCCTTGTATGTGCCCTCCTTCATGAGCAACGATGTTTTTCATATCTTCCATAGCACGAAGTTGGACTTTACGTTGAATTTCTCCACCTTGAACTTGGTTGTCGTGATCGCCTTGCTAAACATTGCTCTAATACCAATTGTTGTTAATCAACGTTGATACAATAACAGAGAAACACTGAGTTGAAAACTTGACAGCGGAAATATAAAATATCTACCACTAGCAATCAATTAAGACTAATCAACACACAACCAAAGAATACTAGATTTAACATGGCTCGGCAAGAGTGTGTACATCTATGGGGAGGAGGGGAGAAACTTTATTGAAAAAAGAGAAGAAAATATAAGAGTTAAAGAAGATCTCTCTCATGATTCTCAATAGTGAAATATGAATTTCTCTTGAATTCTTAACTCGCCTTCAAAAGACCACCCCAAAGGGGTTTATATAGGCACCCGGGATGATCCTAGTCCAACCCAAAGTTCAACAATCCAATCAGCACTGTCTCAGAGAAAGAAGAAAACCCGAATCCAAATCCAAACCGGAAACATAACCAGAAAAGAAAACCGTCAGATCCGACTCTAGTCGACTATACTCAAGTATAAGTCGACTAATAATGTTTATTAGTCGACTATACAGAATTACCGGTCGACTACTCTGACAAAATTCTGAGAACTCAATCTCTGTTAGCCAGCACTAGTTGACTATACCAAAGTATAAGTCGACTAGGCTAAATCATAAGTCGACTAATACAACCTATTAGTGGACTTATAACATGCACAAATCCTGTACACGTCCATGCTTGATCTCTGAAGGTTGTAACACCTCCACCTGAACCTGTATTCTTCTCCAATGAATATGAGACACTCAAAACACTAACATATGTAACAGTTTAAATATACCAAAATGAAACTCCTAGGCTCCTAGTTTGGATAAAGAAACTTTGGGTACCCAAAATGGAACTCGAACAAACTCTGGGTATCTTTTATTAATTTACCCTGTATACTATTTTTATTTAATTTTTTGCTTATATGGAGCATCAATGATTTATTTGTTTATTTCCTCCATTATATGAACCATTGCATAGTTTCTTGGATTTGGAAACTATAATAGATTGCTTCGTTTATTAAATGTTTTGTTATTGTAAGAGTTACTGGACTGATGCTGACTTCTTGAACCTGTACTAATGTTTATTTGGACATTCTTTTTGGAATAAAACTGGTCTGAAAGATGGAAACAGTTCTTGTTTCATCTTTCTTTATCTTCTCCTCATGACCTTTCCATATATCTATATAGAACAGTAATAGATGGAGAAGGTTCTAAGTGCATCTTTCGATTCTGATTGATAAATTTGGAATTCTGTACACTGGGAGACGGCCTGGAATTTGTGTCAATGAAGTGACTAAATATTCCTGTGAAGACTAGACAATCTTCTGATGAGCATAATTCTATCATCAGTGGAAGGATCAGGAAAGCTTAAACCTGAATCAATGCTCTTAGAAGTTTTGACGAAGGTATTCAAAAACCCAATTGCAACTAACTACAGGTTTTATTTTGAGTCAACAGATAAGAAATTAGACAAATGGCAGGATTCTTAAAGCTGACCATTGGATGAGATAGGGGATATAAAGTTTTTTTTTTTTTTTTTTAATCCTGCTTGTGTTTGCAGAAGGAACTATGCCATTTTTGACTATTGATATCTAATATAGATATTAGGAAACACTGAAATTAAGATTTAGGAATTTTAGAACACCTTGCATGGTTGATATATTGATTTTCTTTTCTATTGAACTTCTTCATGCTATAAATTCATTGTGTTTCACTTGGCCATATCAATTACGACACTTCCTAGAGATCATGGCATGGGGTGCCTGTTTTTTCATATTAATAACTGACCATGTAATCGGCAGTCATTTAGTATCACATTGTTGATGTGAAAAAAATTGAAATTGTGGTGTCTACGGATTCCTGGTATTTATTTATTTATTTATTTTAACTTCAAATCATTTAATGTGTGGCTGATTTATTTGCTTGATCAGGTTTGTGTGGCCCCGGGATCTATGTTATGTACGTTACTGGCGGCATAACGATGATGGAAGCTATGGTGAGTGTTCCATTAATTTCCTCTATGTTGCTGTCACCCTTATGTAATGTCTATCAATGCACATTTTCCATTCTGCAGTTGTGTTATTTCGGTCTAGGGAGCATGCAGAATGTGGTCCACAACCAGGATTTGTCAGAGCACACATAGAGAGTACATTTATCTATATGCTCTGGACTAAATTGATGATTTTATGATGTATCTCAAGTTTTTGGTTTATCTCATGAAAGTTTTATCACTCAGGTGGTGGATTCAAAATATCTCCTCTTAGATCCCGAAATGGGAGACCTCGGACTCAAGTACAACACCTTATGCAGATTGATTTGAAAGGATGGATAGCTGGTCATTTTCATTCATTTCAGCAATATTTCTTACTTCAAATGTTGACCAGTGTTGCTGGTAATGCTCCCTATACTTACTGTTAAAGTAGTTCTAGATTGCAGACTGTGAAAACTCATTTTTGTTTCTTATATCAGTATTAGGCTAGTGTAATGCTTGTGAACATGCATAAAATATCCCCATCAGTGACTGATCTGTCCATTAGGTGACAGTGTTATTTTGACTTGAGAGTGCAACTCAACTTGAAATACGTCAAAACACATATGTTTATGACAAAATAACTCCCAAGTCCTAACACATCTTAATTAATGTAGTAGGTGCATTTCTGCAGTCTCAGTTTGTAGTGTGTTTGGCATTATCTGGTGTAATGATACATCAGACTCTAGTTCTCAGATGAATGGAATTGTCAGCGAAGGGCCTACTGTAGTATAAGTGGGCGGCAAGTTGAATCTTCCCTTATTGTTTTCTGCTGGGAGATAGATGATAGGATGGAGCCTGCGTGCCAGGAAGAAGGTAACGTATGGTTTCTGCTGTACTTGTGCCCACTGTCCGATAGAGATTTTCCCAACACTTATCCCATTAAAATATCTATTTGGCAGACTCACACGACAACCTTTTATTTGAATTTTAAACTAAAAATGAGAGCAACAGGGACAATCTTTAGGGTGAGCACTGTTGGTTAAAACTGAAAATTCGAGCTAGACACAACTCTTTAACTAAAAAGTGGATATATAAGAAAACAATACTAATAAACTGTCACTGTCAGAAAAGTTTCATTATAAATAATTAAAAGTTTTAGTGACCATTTGTATTTTTAACAAATTTTTTATAGAGCTAATTTCAACAATTAATTATAAAAATTTTCTCAAAGTTTCTTCAACACATATCAAAAATCCATCAATAGATATATTTATTTAATAATATTATTTCTTTTATAAATATCAAATTTCCAAACATTTATTTATTTTTATTAAATATAAATCATTTAGTTTGAAATTTTATATAACAACCAATAAAGCTTTTAATTTTTTAAACAATATAACATGATTTATTTATTTATCTCAAAGAAAATTAAAGTAATTTAACTATTTTATCAATTAGAAAATCACGCAAAAACACCACAATTTATATCCACCAAGCATGTTCTCAACCCTCGTCGCTCATTATTCCTCAACCTATAAACCTAAAATCACCCTCTCTCTCCCCACCCCCCCCCCCACCCCGGTCTTTGTGTGTGCGAGTGTGTGTGCGTGTTCTCTATTGGAAAATAAAAAACTGGGACTAGTTAAGAGAGCTGACATCATATCCAGTGGTAAAACTTTGTCTAGTCTTTCATGGAGATTTGTTTCTTAGCTGACCCCATTTTTATGAGAAATACATTTTGATTGGAAATATTTTGATGATGATGACAACAACGCCTCCGCTGATAATGGTGTATATAAGCATGCAAGTGATGTTGTTGAGTGATGGGCTAATAAAGAGAAATGAACAAGTCTCTTGCTTTGTGTGGTAGTGCATTGGACTGTACACATGCCCACATGTGCAATGCCGCCACTTAGTAGGGCTGAAGCTTGGATTCCAACCAGAACCAGACACGATAATGTTCCGTGGCTTTTTGGAGGGTTTACAACTTGAATTATATTTCCTAAAATATTTTAAAGTTGGTCTAAGTCAGGGTGGACCCTCATAATAGTACCCATGCCCAATCCCAACCTAGGCTGACCAAATAACCAGATTTATCAATGTCACATGTCAGATGTAATTATTTATATCTGAAATCATCATATATGAAATCATTTGCAAAGTATAAATTCATTTAAATTTTAAATTACAGAAGTTCTCTTTACTATAAGTTGATTTGGTGTGGTACACACAGATTTACGTTTAACTCTTTTGAATTGATAATTCAACCTGATTGACCCCGCCCAACCTGACATGATCTCAACTCAACCTGGAGTCAGGTTGTGTTAAGGTTGGTCAGATCACAGCCTGAGGTTGGTTGGTTAGTTGGTTGGGTAGTTTGAGATCTCAAGGTGTTTTTCTTTTGCATTGACCCCAATCTGACAACCTGCTTGAGTTGCAAATCCTACTGCAGAGTCGGATTGATCTAACAGAGAGTGCAGCGCCTGCCTTGATGATAGAATCCTTAATTGAGGCATTTTCCTCTGTTTATTCTGACCTTATTTTCTAACAAATATTTGGTGGATAGGTTTAACTTTAAACTAATTGATTTTTAATTAGTTTCTTTAGAATGTAAGCTTCATAAAAAATCTGTGTCTTTAACAGGCTTGCGTGAATGGTTTTCTCAAACAGACGAAACTCGCACAATTCCAAGAATTCCTATGATGTTTACTATGGCCTCAGATTGTGTTTCTCCCAAGAAAGATGAGAAGGCCCAAGATTTGGATATACACCCTACTCTTTCATTGGAACAAATTCATTCTGCTAGCAAACATTCAGTTATGCTGGATGAAGAGTCTGATGAGGATGATGATCAGATTCCTGAGATTGAACTAGAGGTGTATTAACTGCTATCCTTCTTATATATCAGTGGGTTACATTATTCTGATTATTTAAATCTTCCAATTTACAGGCATCCTCAGTCAAGCTTGAAACTGACATTAAACAAATAAGTACGTGATATTCTGTTTTCCTGCTTCAAATTGCAATCTGATGAAGGATACTGAAGCATCTGAATTCTAACTGTTTTATTCTTTTAAAGTTACAGTTTCTGATGAGGAGCCCTCATATCAAATTGATCTGTCTTGTTTTTCTGGTAATCTACACCGGAATGACCTTGATGACGGTCGTAACTGTTGGAAAATTTCTGATGGAAACAACTTTAAAGTCCGTGGTAAAAGTTTTGCATCTGACAAAAGGAAGGTTAGTAGTGCCTGCTGTGATCAATCATGTGGTCCTATCCTTCTCAAGCTCATTAAATACATGTTCTACGTCCTTTAGTTTTTATGCTTATGATTCCAATCTTGTGCTACAGACACCTGCAGGTAAGCCCCTTATGGAGCTTGTGGCAGTTGACTGGTTGAAGGACACAAAACGTATGGATCATGTTGCCAGACGACATGGTTGTGCTGTTCAAGTAAGTTTTATCATCTTTATTATGTGAGATGCATAAAGTGCCTTTTAGTTGTATAAGCTGGTCATCTTTTCTAAAGCATTGCTGGTTATTTGGTTTATATTGACCTAATTTTTAGTTTATGTTCTCACAAATACTAAAGAACTGATTGGATGAATATTCTCTCGTTAGCCTGGTATGTTCTACATGTGTTGCTTCTTTTTTCTTTTTTGATTTAAATTTTAACGGAAAAAGGGTTGCACTTTATATATTTGGTTCAAAGCTTAAATAAAAATTTGCCGCTTAAGTTCATCACTTCATCTTTTACAGAAAATCTATGCGGTCAGCACCAAGAAAGGAGCATTTAAAAATGTCCCATTAAATGTTTATTCAAACATGGGAAGACTTTTATGTACTGTTTACCTCAAGAATTATGTAAGAAAAGTATTTCTCTATTAAATTCTCTCTAAATTATATGTAGAGGTTTATCACTTGGCCAATGCCAAATATGGATATTACCTGTTGACAATGGCCGCAGGTCTTAGAAATAATAAACTGTTAAAACTTATATCCCTGTTTTATGTGGGATGTGTGCGCGCGCGCGCGGATGTGCGCGCGCGCGCGCGTAACAGTATTGAATAAAAAAAACTACTCCAAGTTTCTGAAAGCTAAAGAAGTTTTGAAAATGCATAGTTCTCAGTCTAAAACATGAAGCTTCTCACCAAAAGATAAAAAAGAGAGAGAAGAGAAGTGTACCACGTCGAAAGCTTGAACATCCTCAATCTGCTGCATGCAATGTTGATCTCTTGATTCAACTGAACCACACGTTCATGATTGTGCACAAAACTGACATTTTCTTGCAAGATAAATTGATGGGAGAACAATGAATGACAGAACTAAATGATGTATAAGGAACCAGCCTATCTATATTCAACACGTGAAATGATTAAGGTTTTCATTTCTAGTGCATAAATGAATTGATTAATTCTTTATTTGGTCCTGAAAACAACAAAGGTATAATTATATGCCAAGATTATCTTCTGAGTTTCTGAAGATAGATTGATTTCTTAATTAAACCTATATGTTATTTCTAAATGCATGCCAATCTTTTGTTAGATTTATTCTTCCTATTGTGCCACTGCTGTCCCTATGTCTAAGAAAATTTTGGCCCTCTAAGTGTAGTCTTATCTGCTGATGCAGGTTGCTTCTGAGAAAGGGCTGTTGTCCTTGGCTATAAATCTTCAAGTAAGTATAGTTTGTATTTTCATACATTGTTTCTCCTTCTCTACCTATGTTTATCAACTGCTGCTTTCTTTTGGAAATTGGATGAGATGAAAGTCAATGTTTAAAAACTTACCGCCACCAAAGCCGGAAAGGACTATTTCTGGTTTTTTCCCACTCGACCATTAGTTCTTTAAGTTGGACTAGGTCCCCACCCCCCCCCCCCCCCCCCCCCCAAAAAAAAAAAAAAAAAAAAAAAAAAAAAAGGAAGTCCAATATTTTTGGATTATGGAGCGTCTGGTTTCTCATTTTTGTAGCGGCTTTCCTTGTTTGTATAGTTTTACTGATAGGGCATTTGCAATTGCAACCGCCAAATTTTAACCTGTTATAGTGGGATTTAACTGGAATGCCCATTAGTACCCTTAACTATTTCTTCTTGCGCTCTTCCCCTCATCATTTTCCTCATCAATTCCTCTGATTCCAAGACTATAGGTGTTAAGAAGCAAAACCACCTTCCACTCCCACAACAAACTTACTGGGTCTCTCAACCTCCCACGCCCTTAACATTATTGATGAAATTCTTTGCAGATCAACCACGAATACATTATACCAACTAATATTACTAACACAGATTAATTATGTTAGCTGTTTGCTACATGACTGATTCCTGCTCAGGACCTTGCTGACAGACACTGCTCCTCGCCACAGAAGAGAAGTTAGCTTTGCTGCCACTGCTTTTATGTAACGGTCCCAGTTTTTAGATCCTCAATTAACATAAACATTCTTTTAACTGATAGATTATCATAATCACCTCCAATCTATATAAAAAAAATTTGGCAGCACTTCCTTTGTAAATATTGATATAGCCAAATATACAATTTTATCCACAATAATTTCGGGCAACATCCGCCTACTTATTCTCAATTCAAACATGTAAATTAAAGTCAATAACTGCCCATACCATCATAATAATATTTCAGCTCACGACGGCATACTTATTCTCCAATTACAATTTTGGCTTGACATCGCCTACTTATATGAAAATAAAAGAATCATATGCTCGAGAGTACCCCTCTCAACATTCAGAGCCTCCTTCTCGGCATCCACCATATAACACTAAATTATTTATAACTCCAACTCATCAAGATTTTAGCCATCTAACTTATACTATAATTAGCATCAATAAGAATGTAAACAATACAATATGAAGTTTTACAAATACAATTACAACTCCAAAATTGCTCTATATAATAGAATTCCAACGAAGCGCTTGAAACCTTAAATTGAGCCTTCGCCTCACCATAACCTGAAAAAAAAAAATCTGTGGGGGGGTGAGCTCAACAGCTCAGTGAGGAGAGTAAAAGAGAATTAGGAATATGATATACATGTCAAAATAAAAGGAAGCATGTTTTTCTTCAAATGGCGAGGCGAAAAAAATGAATAAAGAAAGAAATAATTATACCAACCTAAACAGTCGCCCCGACTATCACTATAGTTTGTCAAAATGACTTGACTCTTTCGACCAATGACTGTACAACTTAAATCTCTGCACTGATTTTATAAGGTTATGAGTTGTATCGAACACCTTACTTTAGTGACTTACTTTATTACCAGATTTATTCGTGTATACATAATATATACACTATACACGACGGTACGTCAATCACAGTAAGTTAACCCAGATGGTACATATATTATAAAATATACTAATATGTTGTATATCATATCACCATTCAAGTACTGCATGGATTAACCCTTGCACTTTCACCCATCATATAATATTTCATTATCTCTTGTAATAAAGCAGAGTTTCACAGTCATGCATAAAGGACAAGCATATAACACTATTCAATTTTAATAAGCACATCTTATTTCATGACACACGACCCATCTCATACCCCGTCTTCACACCTACCAGCTCCCGCTGGCCCCTTCCTTCGTTTAACACACACAATGTCATACCCCGTCTTCATACCTACCAGCTCCCGCTGGCCCCTTCCTACATTTAACACACACAATATCATACCCCGTCTTCACACCTACCAGCTCCCGCTGGCCCCTTCCTACATTTAACACACACAATATCATACCCCGTCTTCACACCTACCAGCTCCCGCTGGCCCCTTCCTACATTTACATGAGAATAACACGACATGCATACACATTACATATACATCAACTATCAAGGTAACACACACAATGCCTGTTGTGTTGTGATATACTTTTTTCATTCACCAATCATGTCATTGACGTGTTACACATGGTCAAGTTCGTGTAACTAACAAATATATGCACGCATTCAAACATACATACTACTTACACTTCTCATTCATTTACGACGCATCAGTTACATTCTCGATACTCGTTTTTTATACGATTAATTCTTTTATCTAGTTATGATTCTTCATTCACATATTGGATATTTGGGCATGAAATTGACTTCACTACTTATCTGTGATTAGAGTCTTAGCATGTCTTGAACATAATAGTAGTCCACTAGTCATCCAGCATAACAATCAATAAGCAATCATTAACAAAGTATCAACTATATATATATGGTTCTACGATGTAAAACAAGAGTATATGTACAAGTACTATACACACACCCCATGTCCATACTCCTTAATGATGTAACCGACTACTTAATCCAAATCTTGTGTGTCTCATATATATACACTTCGGCTTAGTGTCACACTACTCATTGATAATCTATCCCGCTATCGATCTTACTAAAAATTTTATGATTATTAACTAACACATTAATTTATGAGTATTATTCTTGTAGAATCATCATCATACTTCGCTAGCTATATTATATTCAAATTCTAATTTAATTACACAGTTGTTATACAACCAAAATTTTATTTCACTGCAACTGGTGATTTAGATCGAAAGATTAGAAGCAGTGCTCCAATTATATATCTCAACTATCCGCCTTGAACGGATCATATTTTGAATATCCAATTTCACAAATTCAATTCTAATTTACTACCGATCTTTATTTCAATATCTAGATTCTTTCAAGCATTCTGATACTCGAATAAGAAACTGCTTTCAATTAGAGCAACTCGTGTAACTATCACACATGATTTATATATATATAAATCTCAAGACTACATAGAAGGACTCATGAAGTTTCAAGACGATAAAAATAATAGATGGTCTTTGATGATTGTGATGTGGGAAAAACTGATTTCAAGTCTAAGTAAGTTACAAAGTTTTTTCCTAATTCCTATAGAAAGGGAAAGAGTTTTTCATTGGTACATCATATATCCTAATTAAGTATAAAGAACATCACTAGTGGGTCACAACGAAACCATGTGGTTAATTTATGGATCAACAGGGCAAGTAAGACTTTTACGCTCTTATTTGTCAATTGGCGAAAAGAATGAAAGTCTACTGCTATATATAACTTATTTTCTTTACCTATTTTCTTTCCTTCCTACAAGTATCAGTAGGTTCTCAGTCATCTGGATATCATATAAGTTAATTAGAAGGTAACTATAACAAGAGAACTTCTATACATCAAAAGATTCTATCTTTCGAACAATCACTGATATTTTTATTATAACTTTTATTTCAGATATTTAAATAAAATATGAGAAATTTTGCTAGAAACTAGACTTAATTACCTTTCCAATTATATATTATATGACAAGTTTAATTTAAGAAAAATATACTAAATAATCAGAAACTTCTTGATCGGTTAAAAAAAATCTGCAACACAGTAGTGTTGACCAACTTGCCGTATTTTGACGATAACTTTCAACACAGACCTTCAATAGGGATACGGTAAGAACCGTTAGAAAGCTGACTTGATTATCTTTCTAACGACATATAATATGATACTTATTACTCATAATACCTAGGCGAACTCCCTCTGAATTTACAGATCATAAAAACTGGACAGATTTGCACACATTTCTAATGTCCCCAAATTTTGGGTTAGTTTCAATGTTTTTAAATCCCTTCACCAAATTAAATCACAACTAATAGTTCTCTTATTTGATTACTCTATTCAGAATAAATGAGTTAGGTCATGAAGTTACTTTATTTTTGTCAAGGAAATATAAAAATTATATCAAAATAGATCGAAGGGTTTCTCATCCTCTTTCTCATAATCTAATATCATAACCACAACAAATTTATAAGTTTCATTTGAGATCAATCAATATACCGAGAGATCTAAAGATATATCATCAAATTTTGCAAGAAAATAAAGGGGAAAAAGGAAAACTTTGGAACTCCCTCACCTTGCTCCGCCGGCCGGCCGCGGCCCATGGCCGGTCGCCGCGCCCCATGGCCGGCCGCCCTTGGCCGGCCGACCCTTCGGCCGCCCCGATCCGCGAGAGAGAGAGAGAGAGAGAGAGAGAGAGAGAGAGAGAATCTCTTAGGGTTTGAAATTTTTAGATGAGAATGAGAGAGGGTTTGAGAGAAATTTCTCTCTAGGGTTCCCTAATTTAGAGAGATGAAAGGGAACGTAACTTTCAGCCTGAGAAAGAAAAGAGAGAGATGGGAAACTTTTTCATCCCTCCATTTACACATAACCCCCTTCCCAAACAAAATTTGCACTATGAATTTCTCTCCCTTCCTCTCATGAAGCCACATGTCCCTACTCATGCCACATGTCTCTACCATTCCCAAATAAAATCTTAGCCATCCATCTACCCACTTCATGCATACCTACTCTCTTCCACTAACTATTATGAATATATAATTATAGTATTTTTCTTGGTATTTACTTGTATTATCTTGTATTTACACAATATTCCAATACATCCATGCAATGTATATATTTATAAACACACATATGTTCCATATCCATATATATACATGCCAAAATATTCTTACACCTATATTTAAAATTATTAAATATTTATTTCACTTCAAATTTCCCCCATAATAAAAATTAAAATAAATAAAAATTCTATTTTACACAAAACACGTTCAATCATCATCTTAAATAATTCTGTCGGATCACGTTAATCAAATATTAGGATATTAAATTAGGATTTTAAATAATCGGGGTGTTACAGTTTAGCTGCTTGACTTAGTTTCTCATCAGCAGCTTTTTCCAGTGGTCATGCAATATCCTGTAATGGGCTAGATATCACAAATTGGCTCAGGGGTTGCTTCTCTGTCTCCTGAGCCCTCTTCTTCTCGAACAGATGATGATATTCTTTGAGAATGTGACTACATAGTCAGCCCTAAAATAAGGAACACATGTTATTACCAGTCCATTAAATCTTTTTGAAATAATCACTGGATTTTGAATTATGAGCCAAACTGTATAGCTGGAAGAACATCAGGATTCACCAAAAATATTGGCCCAATCTTCCATGTCTGAATTTCAACCTGATTAATTGCCTTAGCATGACAAGAAGTAACTAACACCAAAGTAATCTCGTTTTTAGGATCCTCCGTTGCCAGTTCCTTAATTAAACACCTTTATTTCAAAATTGTAATTCTGAACTCTATTTTGTCATTATCAATATTTCTAGTTCAAGGGAATCAACAAGATCTGATTCCTCTAACACACCCTTGCCCTTGCAATTAGATTATCCACAGACAATTTGAGTAACCTGGTTAAGCTTAACCAGGTAATGACCTTCGCAAGCCAGATCTTCAAATGACTTGCCAATGTTCTGACTAGTCTCGTCGTCAAGCCCAGATCTTCGAATTAACATTACATAAATAACCTTTACTATTCTAATACGGTAATACCTTATGTATTCATTTTTATGAAATTATGTTCCATGTAAATATTTATTGTCTCCATATCGAAAGATGAATAGTTATCATTGCAGGTTCCAGGATCGACCTGTTACAGTTTGGTATTTTACTTTGTAGTAAAAACATTGGTACCCGGATCACTATTGCAGCGTTTCTTTGATGGTGATGATGAATTTCGAAACAGTAGGTTCAAGCTCATTCCATCCGTCCCTAAGGTCTTTGTCTTAATCTGAATTTTATCTGTCCCATTACTGGTTGCTAGTGAGAATATCATACTGTACAATATAGCTTTCCTGACTTCAACTAATTGTGTAGGGCTCCTGGATTGTCCGCCAAAGTGTAGGAAGTAGCGCCTGTCTGTTGGCCAAAGCAGTTGATTGCAACTTCATTCGTGGACCAAAGTATTTGGAAGTAAGAAACATCATAGCCAACATGTTAATACAAAGAAATTTCACATATGAAATCCTTCATTAGCATTGGAAAACTCATATCATCTGGTTCAGGCAAATGTTAAAGGAAACTAACTGAGATTTGCTTTGTGCAGATTGATGTTGATATCGGTTCTTCTACAGTGGCCAATGGAGTTCTAGGACTTGTATTGGGTGTTATCACTACTCTGGTTGTCGACATGGCTTTTCTTGTACAGGTATTCTGGTCTAAATTTCTTAGTTCAAACAGCACTTTTGTTTTTCCGGGTTGAGAGTTCTGCTGGAGACCACTGTTAGACATTATGATTTTGAACATTCTAGCGCTAAGTTCAGATACTTGTGGATACTGATAAGAAGATAATAAGAATAAGGAGGGAAAAAATTAAAAAAAATTCTTCAGGCTCACCACGGCGTAGAGGCAAGTAAAATTGGGCACAAAGAGCAGAGCTCCAGAGCACATGAGGGCTATAATGATGGTCTAAAAAGACAGACACTGGATGAAGGAACAGACTGGCCAAGTGTAAATATACATCCGAGAAACAGACTTGAATCAGATGCGCAATGAAATATCAAAGTGACTTAGGGTGCCAAACTTATACTGCTCTGACTGTCCTTTTCCAATCTTCGTTCAACTCCAAGTTCTGCAAAGAGTTACTCGTTTGGATGCCTCTCAAAATCATCATCCCCAACCCCAATCCAGCATGTGTGCTCTTCCATAACTGACCGTCCTGTCATCACTCAAACTGCACTGCTAGAGAACAGTTTTTGCAAAAGCCTAACACCGCTCCGCCATACTTGACCATCATAAACACAAACCCACACTCAAATCACACGCACTGGGAGTCTGGAACCAATTCCAATTTGGACATGTTGGTTGTTCCCAACCGAAGGCATCTCACCAGGAAGTTGGTGGACTCATCATGAATTAGATGACACACACACACACACACACACACACACACACACACACACAAAACACTAACCATTCAATTATCACATCCAAACAGTCACTATTTTAGGGTTATTGTATCCTACGAGGAACCACTGTAAAACCACAGTTTTTGCGTAACCATAGCTGCAATCTTATGCACCAGAAATGGGGCCTTAAACTCTAATGTCGCAGCTTGGAGGTATTAAGAGGCCTTCAAAAAAATTTCTTAATAATTTTATGTACAACAGATGGTTCCGTCATCCTCTTAAACTAGAGAATTACTGTGGTTGCTGGAGCTATAAAATGTTAACTATGTTTTTTTACTATTGAACCTGGTGCTGTGTTTGCAGGGAAACACTCCTGATGAGCTCCCAGAGCAGATTATTGTGCTGTTCGTATTTCACATGTCGAGCTGTCATCTGCAGTTGTTCCAGTACTTGGTGCTAGTCCTGATAATGCTGAATCAAAAAAGGAATTGTGATCCTTAGCATGCTAATCAACATTAAAACCCACGATTTATTCTTCAGATACCAAAGCAATTCATCTCGACAACCAATAGCCAAATTTGAGCACTGGCAGAATCCAATGCTTTTGCAACTCCATCACCCATCTGTAACAGAATCTGGAAACTTTGCCCGACAGGAGTTTTCCTGTGCCACTGTTCTGCGAGGAGCATCTTGCGCTTACACTTATCTTTTACAGATTGCCAAGCTGGATTCTTAATTGGCTATGGTAGTTCGCTTCTACTGTTTTTAGTCGGTAAAATTGACGAAGGCTGTCAGATTATGGAGCAGTGGTCCTGATGCAGTCCTTTTGTTGAAGTCCAAGATCTGGTTCTACATCTGGTGGTTTTTGGTTGAGTCAAATTCATTCATACTGAGGGGTCGTCTGATTTGATTAATTTGTCAGTCCAATTTTGTTCAAAAAGCCAGGGTTAGATCAAGTCAGGTCTGTGTTTAGTTGCATGGTAACAACTAATTCTAGCTACTGTTAAATAAGATTCATTTTGCAGCAGTATTGTTACCAGGGGAGGAAGAACATTTTTTTTTTTTTTTTAATTCTTTACTTTCTGGTTGGTGTAGAGTGGAGTTGTCAACAATATTGTTGCCAGTATTCTTACATTCAAAGAGGTAATATTTAACATGCCTTTATGAATGAACAAATTCTACTTTCTGTGTCGTGCAAATGAAAAATTAGAATTCAAATGTATATTAATTCATATTTTCTTTCAGTGCGATTCCAATTTGTAGAAGGGTGCATCATATAAAATGTAAATGGAATTCATATTATTTTGTCTCTTTGTTAACTTTTTCAATCCAATTCCAATGATCAGTTCCAAAAAGAAAAGAAAAGAAAAAATAATCTCGATGGCTTCTCTTCTTTAATCTCTTTGCGCATGTTATTCATGTGCAAACAATATAATGAGTTACTGAAGGACCCGGGGCTCCATCTCAAAAGAAAGACTAGCCTTTAGGTGGAGTTGCCCAAATCCTTATATTCCCAAGACCATCCCCACGTCTAGCCGATGTGGGACTATTTGTTCGATCTTTAATCCCAACAATCCTCCCCTCGAATAAAGAGTCTCCCTGCAAGCTCAACTATCTTCGTACGGCAACTATCTTCGTACTGAAGATCAAATGCTCCATCGAGATCCACCTCTTCACTGCGTGGGTGAGCGGCACGCCTTATGTGAAGTCCTTGCAGTCCTGGTCACTCCTCTACGAGCACCACTGCCAAATTTCTCGAGAGCCAAACAGCTTCACAGGGCCTATATTGCGCCTTTTGCGCCAGTGGGGTGGGCAGGCCCATTGCGCCATTGGGGGGATCTATACATCGTCGAACATCACCCACACACACGACTAAGTTCGGGGCATGGCTCTGATACCACTTAAAGGACCCGGGGCTCCATCCCAAAAGACTAGCCTTTTAGGTGGAGTTGCCCAAATCCTTATATTCCCAAGACCATCCCCACGTCTAGCCGATGTGGGACTATTTGTTCGACCTTTAATCCCAACAGTTACATGGCATCACTCTCTCACATTTATGCAGTAGTATAGATAATAATATGGTTAAATTATAGCCCACAGGCACAAATTTATTAATTGGTTAAGTTTAGACAACTAACATAAAACTTTCACTCAACTCTAAAACGCTACCAAAATTTTTCACAAAACTACGATGAAAAATCATATTTTTTGATATTTTATAGTAATTTTTGAAGTTTTTGACAGTTTTTGAAAATCAGAAAACAGTTTATGATAATTTTCTGAAACTAAGCCTTGTCAAACAGTCAAAGTAACCCAAATCCTAAAATTAGATGGATCTCGGCCCAAGTAGCTTGAGGCTAATTCGGTCGCACAAAAAATGTCTACTTACCTCATTCCTCTATTGTCACCCCCAAAGGTGAGGAAGGCACCCCTTAGACTAAGTCACGAATTATTTTGATAAAAGCACCCCAAAATTTTAAAAATGATCAAAATGTTCTCTTTTTCTCCCCCTTCCTCCCTCTGACCCCCTTCCCCCGACCACCCTCCATTCCCCTTCCTCGCAAGCCCTCCCCACCCCATCGTCCTCCCCCCGCCACATGCCTGCCTCCCCCTCCTCCCCAATAACCCCCGATCTCCCTCCCTACTCGCTCCCACCCCCACCCCCACCCTTGTTCGGCCGGACATGCTGAACAAAGAGATCCCTAAGAAGGGGAATCAGAGAGGGGAGGCAAGGAGGGTGGGGGAGATCAGAGGGGGGAGGGCGCGGGGTGAGTCGAGGGAGATCAGAGGTGGCAGGGGAATAGGAGAGGCGTCGTCGTTCGCCGGGAAAAGAAGACGGAAGAGAAAGAAAGAGAAGAAAGTGTATTTTAAACTTTTTTATAAGGGTAACCGTGTCTCAAAATATAATGACACACTTTAATTTTTTGTGAGGTGCCCTCGCGAGTTTTGGGTTCGGTCATGTGTGTGAACCACACACACATACAATAAAATGAGTCAATCACGCGTTGACATTTAGGGCCTGTTTGTTTCGTTGCAAAACGTCGCAAGTCGTAAGTCGTAAAATGAGAATGAAAAAGTGAACTGTAGCAGAGAAATATATTGTGTTTTACGGTGTTTGGTTGATAAAGTGAAGTGTAAATGGAAAAGTATATTGTGTTTTACGGTGTTTGGTTGATAAAGTGAAAGTGTAAATGGTAAAGTATATTGTGTTTTACGGTGTTTGGTTGGTAATGTAAAATTGTAAGTGGAAAAGTTGACCACAAAATTAATTGTAGCAGTGATTTAAATATTATAAATACTATTAAATTAAATCTACTATTGCAAATTAAATTGTATTAATAAATTTGAGATAAAAAATTAATAATCTTAATATTTTATTTATAACAATAATATTAATAAAATATTAGTATAAATAGTAAAATATTACTAAATATTAACTAAATAAATAATATAAAATTTTAAGAAAATCTAAAGAACATTAATAAAATTTAAGAATACTAATAAAATATAAATATTATAAAATCTTACAAAAATAATAAAATATAGTTATAATATTATAATATTAAAAATACTTGAAAATTATTATAATATAAATTTTATTATAATATTAAAAAATCTTACAAAAATAATAAAATATAGTTATAATATTATAATATTAAAAATTATTGAAAATTATTATAATATAATTTTATTATAATATTATTGTAATATTATAGAAATATAAAATTAACAAAGTAAAATATAATTATAATTTAATAATAAATTATCATTATAGTATTATTATATTGAATTATTATTACAATATTAACATAATAAAATATTAATATAATAATAAAATATATTATGATATTAATAAAGTAATTTTTATATTAAAAAATAAATAATTAAATATATAATAATTTTATATTAAAGTATAATATTGTTATATTAATAAAATATTAACTCTAAATAAAATAATAAAATGAATAAGTATTAATAAAATAATAAAGTATTAAATAAAATAGTAAATAAAAATAGTAAATTAAATAGTAAAATATTAAATATTAAAACAATATTAAAAACAATAAAAAAATTAAAGATTAAAAATATAAAATAATTAAATAATTAAATAAGAAATTGAGCACTATTTAAAATATTAAATATTTAATAATATTAAATTATATATTGATTATCAAGTAACTGTTTTGAACTGTAAGTGTACTACAAGTGAGAGTTACATGACCACAAAATTAACTGTAGTAACTGCAAGTGGAAAAATATGAGTGTAAAAGTAATATTTACATGACCACAAATTTAACTGTAGCAACTGCAAATGGGAAAAGAAGAGTTACATTTTGCAACTTGTTTTTCAGCGAAACAAACAACGGAAAATGGAAAAGAAGTTTTACGACTTGCGTTTTGCGACGTTTTGCGGCGAAACAAACACGCCCTTAGATTGGACCTCTTATAATTTCTTATAATATGTGTGTTAGGCCCACACACATATTATATTATGAAAAGATTAATACACGTGTCAATACATGATTCGCTCTTTTATTATATGTGTGTGAGGCCCACACACATGAACCAAACCCTAAGTTTTGCCAGTTGGCAATATCCGTTCCCATTAAAAACCCTATTCTGTGTCTTTTTCTAAAACCCTCGCTCGATCTCGTATTAGGTTTTTCTTAGCTCGTCTCTCTCAATGGCGCTCTCCTGCATTTCTCAATCTCTCGCCTTCTGCTCTCGCTCCCCTCTTCCCATCTTCCTCTCGAGCGCCTCCTCTTCTCATCGTCCTCCGCCCTCTGCCGCCGCCCTTTGGCCCTCACCCGCTTCGCGATCCCGGCGGCGGCTGCCCGGTTCACCCCGGTCCGGTGCCGGGTGAGCCGGCCTGGCGACTCGGCCTACTCGCCTCTCAACTCGGGCGGCGGCGGGTCTGGGTACAGCGACCGGCCCCCCACCGAGATGGCCCCGCTGTTCCCCGGCTGCGATTACGAACACTGGCTCATCGTCATGGACAAGCCCGGGGGTGAGGGGGCCACCAAAGAGCAGATGATTGATTGCTACATCAAAACCCTAGCCAAGGTCCTCGGCAGGTAAACGAGAGAGTAATTTGTTGATTTTGTGATTTTTCTGAAGGTACAAAGGTACAAAGTAGAAACCTATGGTGCTTAAGAGGCAAAAAAGAGTGAGTGCCATTTGGAAGTGGTAATGGTTGAGGTTTTAGGGCTTCTGGGTAATTTATTGAGAGTATGATCAATTTTGGTTTCCGAAATCTAGAAATGGTCGTCAGGGGATGAAAGAAACATGTCTTTTGTGGTGCAAAGTGGAAAAGGAGTTCTTTTGGGTTATTGGGTTAATTTGTCTTTGTTATTGTTATTATTTTCCATTATTTCCTTAGGAGATTTAGTCATTGTGCTATTTAGCTAGTTTTTCTTTTTAAATTTTTATATTATAATTATAAAGTATATTGTCTGTGGTGTATAGACTGTACTTCATTATGTTGTTATTAAAGCAGCAGCTAATCAAATGTTGTGGATACGACTTTCTCAAATTAAAGTCTAGATTTGGCCCCTTTGATTTTGTTCAAATAACTTATTCTTGTGTGTTATTTTGATCAGTGAAGAGGAAGCAAAGAAGAAAATTTACAATGTTTCCTGCGAGCGGTACTTTGGATTTGGATGTGAGATTGATGAGGAGACGTCTAACAAGCTTGAAGGTAAATGTTGTTAGTTTATCTATCAAACACAAGCTATCTTTTCTTTATGGATGTAATACTCTATCAAATTGCTATTAGGTTGCATGCGGCTAATTGCCCATTTCGCTAATATATGGTTTATTTGATTACTAGATTTATCATAATTAAGGGTTAGCATTAGTGAACTGACTGTTGTGCTTGGTTTGCAAATTTACATGACAGACTGAAGTTATTATGAGTCTAGCAGCATGATAATTTGTACAATAGTCTAACTAGGTTTCTTATACAGGCTTCATGATTTATTTTTTTACTTTTTCTTTCAGATTCTCTTGTACTTGTTTACTTTGGATTTCTTTTCAAGGTACAGGAGCTTTCGAGCTATGTATGGTTTCAACTGAATTTTGCAATAATAGAGTTTATACATGTTTACAGGTCTCCCAGGTGTTCTGTTTGTGCTCCCAGATTCTTATGTTGATGCTGAAAACAAAGACTATGGCGGTAAGTGCTCCGCTGTTCTCAAGTTCTCTTCTTCTTACTCTTTTTCTTGCGTCATTCTTTATTCTGTTATACCCAAGTTCCTTTTGCTACACCAAGTGGAGCTTGAGGAGTTTAATGGGTATTTCAGAATTTACGTTTTTCGCTTTCAGCTGATAGTCGAAATCCTGATGTAGTTTGCTAATTTAGGTTTCATTCTGTAGTCCTATAACTGATGTGGCTTGTACTTTATCTCATAAAACTGTGCACACCATAGTCATCTTGATGGTGAGATTGTTTTGGAGGTTACCCATAAAATGAAGCACATAGAGGCAAATCCTTAACATATATTGAAAACTGGCTTGCTGATGGCTAAGTTCAATGGAGCAACTTCTGACCATAGAAGATATGTTATGTAGCTGCTAGGACTAGGGGATTACAAAATGCTCTAAAAAAGAAATGGTATTTACTTAATATAGGAGAGTACCCTTCTTAAAGTTAAGTGGGTAAAAGGATTCATATTCCAGCGAGCTCCGAAAATTTGGGACCAATTTGCTTTTATTCAAGTTGTGTTTTGTAGTTTGTAAGTGACTTCCATTTTGGCTTCCCTAAGGTCGATTGTGAGTGAAAATTGATTCAGGTCAGCTATTTCGTATCAATAGTTATACAAGAAATTAAAAAAAAATGTCAGTTGTACTATGTTATTTCAAAGTTACCAGTATCTTAGAGTTTAATGCAGCACTAGGCCACAAATATAGCCCATGATATGGTAAAACCTGTAGTAAACCTTTTCCATTCTGTTTTTCCCTCCGCTTGCTCCTCTCTTTATTAAAGGCTTTATAAGCTCCGATAAGGTTAACTTTCATAAATTTTCAATTGAAAGGGTCCGAGCAAGCTCAATGGGGAGTGAGTACATTTTAGGCATTGAAGTTGTATGAGTTAAGGACATGAATTAGACGAGCCAGAATGTGGTTACAGTTTAGAGTGCTATCAACTGAACGGGGCCTAGCAAACAAGGCGAACAGTGTGACTGTTAGTCTTAAAATGTATGTGGTAAAACTAAAAAGATTTGGGCCAATAGTCCTATTGTAGTGGTGTCACGGTTGTATGTATTGGAAATTGGTAATATTAAATGGACAATCTAGGGATATAGTCAGGATATTGAGCAAAGAGGTCATGATAATGAGCTTCTGAGATTTGACCTGAAGTGTTTCTAGGACAAAGGTGCAAAAAACCCAAATAACATGTATAGAACTGGTATCATGTTATTGTTGCATATTCTCAACTATAACATTGAGCCCTTAACAGGGTAATTAGTAAAGGATTTATATGAATGATTCAGAAAAATAGGACGAGCGTTGATAATTATTATGATGGAACATGTTTTCTATTGTAAGTCTTTTGTAGAAAATAAAAAATTGATATCTTAATGCTTCTTTCCTATATCTGATAAATGTCTAGAGTATCTTGGCATGGAGGACTTGGATCCGCAGCATTTATTCGGTAGTAGTCCATTGTAGATGAAATAACAACATACTTTTCTGTATGTGTTTGATGTTGCTGAATTTGCATTGGTTGTATGAATTGGCAACTACAAATTGTACGTTAGACTTGAATACTAGAAAGCATGTGGAGTTACAAAATATGATGTTGCAGATTTCCTGAATCATGATGTTGCAGATTTCTCTCTCTCTCTCTCTCTCTCTCTCTCTCTCTCTCTCTCTCTCTCTCTGTGTG
Source organism: Agave tequilana (assembly GCA_038442645.1). Classification (NCBI taxonomy): domain Eukaryota; kingdom Viridiplantae; phylum Streptophyta; class Magnoliopsida; order Asparagales; family Asparagaceae; genus Agave; species Agave tequilana. The sequence continues at coordinate 63,918 of JAVJIF010021091.1, forward strand.
TGTGTGTGTGTGTGTGTGTGTGTGTGTGTCAGAGTGGGGGCGTGTGTGTTTTCATGATTTCCCCTATTCGTTGTTGGATAAAATTAAACTATCTTTCTATAGTGAGTGCATCTTCCATTTCAAAGAATGCTGAATTCACATTATCAGATTCGCCCAATCTGTGAACTGCGAGTAGAAGATATATTTAACTTAACAACAAGAATTACAAGTTTTGAACTGTGAGTACAGCTTATGACCTTTTCGTGGCATCAAGGAAAATGAATTTGAACAAGTATCCCGACTTATATATTCAAGAGCTGATTGGATCGCTCCAACTGCACTAGACCGATCATTGTGTTTGTTGTAGGTAGACAGTAAATTTTAGTAGAAACCATAGTTAGGAGAACTGGAAGGCAGAAAGTATTTAGACATCTCCAAGAGATGATGGAGCTTAAACTAGACGAGATGCCCAAATGTCATCTAAAAGGGTACATGCCCAGATGGCATGGAAGGTTACTGTGATGCCAACTTCGTTGCAGCCGGAGATGTAAAGTCCACTGTAGGATTTATATTTATGCATCTTAATCGGCTGTCATTCTGTAATTGAGTTCTTGTCCTTCCGTTCCTTTTTTCTGCCAATCTAATTAAAGCATAATTCCCCTAGAGCAATTTCTGTAGCAAATCTTCTTAGATGGGTTGGAAAGGACCGTGTTTAACAAATTATTGAATCTTTAATAATACTTTTGATCTGTTTTGTCTCTATCTTGGCTAAGTGATTAATGTATAAGCTGTATAGTTTTGAATGCCAGTGGGCTTGACCAACTGTCGTTACAATTGGTGGACATGACAATAGGATTTTACTATTGGACCAGGCTTTGTAACTGCATGCCACGTGTAAATGAGAGCGGGGATGGTGTATTTTTTTTCTTCACACTTAATTTGGGATGCTAGATGTATGTAAAGGCATACAGCCAAACTTTCTTGGTATTCTACTGCAACAGCAAAAACTTCTGCAGTAGATGCATGAAGGTCATTTTGTATATGCCCAAATATTTTTGTTGCTTTGGACATGGGAGGCTCCAGTAGTTCTTTAACGTACACCACCTGCCCTCATCCTTTGACAAGAGCTCAAGTAGTCTTGAAGAGGACAATCCCAGAGGGTTCTCCTGAAAATTGCATTTAACAATGTCTTGTTTTTGCAATCACATCTTTTATGCATACCAGTTGATAATGTATTTAACGTCTGCTTTGGCTTATCATCTTGTTACTACAATGTATCTCTTGCATGAATCTATAGTTTGCCTAGAGCTGCAGTATAATCACTCTATCTGTCTGACAATGTTCGTTATGTTATCGAATATTTTTCAGCTGAACTGTTTGTGAATGGGGAGATTGTTCAGAGATCTCCAGAGAGACAGAGGAGGGTTGAACCAGTGCCTCAGAGAGCTCAAGATAGGCCTAGATACAATGACAGAACTCGGTATGTGAGGCGGAGGGAGAACCAAAGGTGAAAGGGGGGAGGATCTGCTTCTCAACTATAGATGGTGCATGTTTGATTATCATATGATGTTAATATTCCAGAACTCTGGGTTGTGCTTAGCTTGTTATAAGACATGACGTCGTTGCCTTAATTTGTCCTGCCACCACTATGTGCTGTCCCGCTGTTTTGGTTCAGATATTCAGCCCTGTTGGACATGGTCCGGATGAAATTTATGTTTGGACTTGGTCTCCGAATGAGATCTATGTGACAGTCTATATACTTGCTGTTTTTTATCATCTTTTAATTATTTTTGGTAAAATGCTGATTGTGTCTTAAGCATTGGCAGCAGCTGTGCAGCTGTAGGAATTCTTAGTAGAGGTCCATATGTCTTGATTTGCGGTAATTCTAGTTCTAGCAGTAAATTGAAATTGCCGAATTGAAGTGACGCAAATTTTTGGTTGCTTAGCAAAAGCTTGGTGAAAGCTATTAAGCCCAAGTCAGAATTTGGTATTGTGTCTGCTTTCATGTGCCTTACACAAGAGGCCAATCGGAGGTCTAATGCATATGGTAGCTTGCCTGGTTGTGTGATGTTTATATGCAAGACTTCTTGGTTTTCTGGGGAAAAAAATCCCTGCAACTCATTAGAACTTTTCACATCAAATCAAAATAAATAGCACTCTCTCTCTCTCTCTCTCTCTCTTGGTGGAGAATCACACATTAGCATCTTAAAAGAGATTAAAGGGAGAGAAAGCTACAGAATACAGAAATACTTTAAAAGAGAGTAAGTATCTCATTTGAAGAGAGCAATTTAGCAGCTTTAAGAGAGGGAGAATCCTCTTCTTTCTCAGATGAAGTAGAGAAATTGTATGTACTAATAACTCCATTTGTAACTTGATTGACCGGTGTGTGATAAAGAGATTGCTGATCATACAAAATATCCAGATTAAATTTGATGACAAAGTTGTCTTCACTAGATTTAGAAAATTTCAAAATCCAAATTTGAATGAGGCCAGGGGATAAAATTTAATAAAAAAGAAAACAGTGAGAAAAAGAAAATAAGAGAGCCCACAGCTCATAAAGAGTGCAGTGTCACTCCCCTTCTCCGTTCACAATCCTCAGCACTATGAGGAAGAATATTACAGCAACAGTTGCTGCTGCTTCTCCTCCTCCATATTTTGTACCAGGAGCTCTAGATGCCCAACTTTGTTCTCTAACCAATCAGGCACAAAGACGTAGCAAATGCACCCAACTCAAATACTCAGAAATGCGAGACAGTCAGGCTCTCTCTCACGCGATACCTGGTTTGTCAATAACAAGCAATTACTTGAATCACAAGAAAATTCTCAGAAATTTACATACAGATTCAATCTTCGTGTATGCATAATACAAGACCTGGATTCAAATAGAAGTTACACAAAAGAGACCCTCAAAGAGAATTCCAGACTGCAAAGAACAATGCAGCTGCTGACCCTTGCAGAAAATGGAGGAGCTAAGTTCAAAACATAAAGACGACAAGATCTAGAATGTTTACACACTCATTTACGATGAGCAAATGTACAAATCCCATCTTCAATGTCAAAATTTTGAGAAGAAAAGGCTACAAAAGATATTTCACTCGGAACTAACTACATATATCATCATAATGTTGTGTCATTATAATGTTGGCATGGTAATAAACACCTCGCACAAAATTTAGCCTGGAACAGCATTCATATTTTTTCCCCCTCCTATGAGACCTTTTTTCAGAACAATGGGTTCCTAAAAATTATTACCCTATTATAGGTTGTGTTATTATCTATCCTGAGGCTCCTGCTGCTTTTGCACCCTTATCGTATTCTCCCTGTTCCTCTTTCGCAAACTCTTCGATCAGCGCACGCTGCCTCTGGGTCAAATTGCTGCACACAAGGAGAGGAACCATTTCAAAAATAAACTCTGATGCCATTGCTCCTGTATGATGTTTGAAGTCAAGAAGACAGTTTAGAGAAACTTACGCAGGAATTGAGACATTAAAATGAACGTATTGATCACCGTAGGCTGCAGAGTTTCTCGACCTTATTCCTGTAAGATAACAATTGCATCCTGTTTTAAAAGTACTCTTGAAGAACAGTTGTGTAAGGTTTACGGCTAATAAGACCCATCATATGACTGTTTCCCACATAAACAAGCAGCACAGGGCATGTGCAAGTTACTATAGTAATATCCATAAAAAATTTGGGCTTCAGTTACTTGACACTTAGCACACAACACAAGATGGCAACATAAGCCCTGGTCCAGCTATCTTAAACCCAAAATCCGTGAAATAATGGCTCAAGACTACAAGATGGGTCGATTTCAGCATCTTACCTTTCCCCTTCAGGACAACTTTCTGACCTGGTTGAGTGCCTGGCCTAACCTGTAAAAGCAAGTAAAAACAATTCTCAGGAACTAACTGATAAATCTACCATGCATATTCTAGTGATACAAATCAAGCATAGGAACTAAAAAGACATGGAAAATCGAAACAGACCTTCAGAACGACATCGCCTGTAAGAGTTGGCACTTGTATGGTGCCTCCCAAGATTGCCTATACAAATATATAATGCCTAAATCAGTAAGGATTCATTAAAACTTACAGCAAACAAATCTGCAGACACGCCAAGCACTTGATGCGTTCACCATTCTACCAATAGACTATGCTAAGGTAAACAAGAAAAGATGGTGCTTAGAGCAAACACAAATATTTTCAGCAGACCAGCAATTTACCTGAGTGACATTTAGCACAGCATCAACATGAATATCAGACTTTTCTCTCCTGAATACAGGATCCTCTCGAACCTAAAAGAATAAAAATCAGGAATGTTAATAAATTCACTTGGATATGAGTATGTGTTTGGAGTATTGTATAAAGACGAGCATGACCTTTATGGTGACATAAAGATCGCCAGCTTGACCTCCTTCAGGATCTGCTCCACCACTTCTATAAACTTTTATAGTGTCATTATCATCAACTCCTGCAATAGAAACACTTAGCGTAATTATGCAAAAACTGATGATCAGACTCTCAGCAACAAACACCGAGAGAAACAAATTCCCATCTTTACATATCACATAAAAGCTTTGTCCAGTATTCTTGATAGATAATAACCAAAAATGTGAAGAACACAGACAGACACTTGTAACAAGTAAAGCATTAAAAAAAGAGAGAAATTAATATCTATATTGAGTTGTGAATCAATTAACACAATAACAGTATGCATAAAGATTATGGTCTCCCTCACTGCATCATGCTCCTCTCCAGGGGCAGAGAATCTATGTTCACCGATTAGAGTTCCACTAGAAAAAAGAAGTAGACAGGTAACTTGAGCTTGATAGGAATCAATGGCTTGATATTAATTTGTTGATTGTGCTCGATTTTAGTCATGTAACACTCATATATAAAGTAATTTTCTCAAATTGTTAGCGGAACTCCAGTAGAAACTCCATTAAGGAAAGTGCATGTGGAAAATCAAGTGTAAACTCCACATGAAAGAGAAAGAAGGGCAAATCCTTAGTTAATTGCTAATATCCCTTTCTTTTCAACAATTTACTAAAACCATTTATCAAGCCATTGTAAATAAGAAAAAGGAGACATAAGAAGTGTTTATCATCTGCAAATAGCCATATATTATTTTGTTATTATTATGTATAGCATAAAGCTTGACGCATACATAGAATTCTTTTACATCCATTTTTTTGAGACTGTATTTACATCCATTTTTTTGTATTAAATCAGTTCAAATATGATATTAACTATAGGATTTTTTAGGTTTCCACTATTTTTTTCTTCTTTTAGATACTTCCTTTTGCATAGATCCATACTAAGCAGTAGCACTAAATTCTCCCATTCTTTATTCCCTTTCTGATCCTTTCTGGGAACTCTGCTTAGAAGTAAATTTGCTATAGACATAAATCTCTTTTGTATGGGCTTCATATGCAAATATAATTTAAAGCCAACAAAAGAAGTGCGTGCATATGAAAAATGTAATATATGGGAAGGTATATGGAAGACACCTTCCGCCTAATTCAGTTTTGCTATGGCATTGGACAAAAGCCTCTTATCATTAGGAGCTGTGTTGCATTGATTCTTTGACAAATGCCCATACTGGATACATGCCAAATACATGGATAAACGGATCTTGATGAAATACATGTCAGTTAATACTTTGATGTATCCTAAAATTCGCAACGTCTAGACATATTTTAGACATATTGAAGACATCAAATATGGACCCAAGACTAAGAATATAAATTTTGATTGCATGAATGATTGTTTCACAATTTTATTTGACTAGTAGATTCATAGCATTTATATAATTTGTTCAGTTTCTAAATAAGGATTTTTTTCAACAAGTAATATGCTTTTTCATGCTATTGTTGAAGTACTGTTCTCTTTTAACCATTCTAGCCCTGTGAATTCATGCTACAGATAAAACATTAACGCACAACGTATAATTTTCTTATTGCGCTATCCAGAGCATATCCTATTACCAACTTTTTTAGAATGTCGCATCCATGTACCCATATCGTGTTGTATCCATGTCTCATATCCATTTAGGCGCATCATAGATTTAGGGATAAAAGTATAAGCTTCGCTACCTGTGTACATATCAGGGAAACAAATGAATTGCCAAAAAGAATGTAACAAGTGGGGGAAATTTATCTTGTTATCCGTCCTTTTGTTTTCAAGACAACATATTATGACTCTTCTCTTTACTCTAAAAGCATTCAGATCACATGGAAGAGAATTGTCAATTGTCAAAAGGGCAGAGTACATCTAATCTTTTCTTCGTCGCACTGCAAGCACCTTTTCTTATTAAACAAACTCTCCATGACTGAAGGGTGCCTCTAGAGAAAAAAATATTTAATTCAAAGGGAAATAATTGCTTTGCTGATTGCAAGATATGGCATATTTCCCTTCTTGACTAAAGAAGATATAAATTTCAAAAGGCTCAGGAATTGGGAAGTCCATTCAAGAATATCATTATCAATCGTTAGCAACTTACCGCTAATTTCTCAGATAACACAATTAGTAGGTATTGTCTACTACCTTATATCTTCTACTGTTAACAAAATGGGCAACAAACATCCAGACAAATGCAACTGATGTCCTGACTCAAGAAACAGGTACAGATACAGAATTGAACATTTTGTGTAACATTGGAACAACAGACACAAACAACTGCAATTGACATACTCGCTCAAGAAAGAGCTCAAGTTATACAATTAAATATATCATGAGACACAACAATGTGGCAATGACGGTTGCACGGCAATACTAATATAAAGAAACATTAAGATATAATAATCTTAGCATGCTGCAAACATACCGGGCATGACATCCAACCTTACTGATTTTGTTCCTCTCACGATTTTCTGTCCCTTGCATGACTTGCATTTGTTCTAACAACAAATTATAACAAATAAAGACAACATAACATCAGGTATATGTATTGTAGTAAACCAAGCAGACAACACAGCAATAATTCAAGCCATATCTTACCTAGCTACCGAGCCATTGCTGAAATAAAATGTCAAAGGTTATGAGACAGTCATCATGTCTCTCATTTAAAAGAAATAAAAACCACTGATGGAATATATTTTTAAATATTCGAACTTTTATTATAGCTTTTAAATCTGTGTTTCATTTTTAGTTTCTCCTCTGAGAAGGCATCAAGAAGACAATATTCAATGTAGAAGAGTCGAATTTTCTATTTGGTCATATTTAACTCAATCACATCACTAGTAAATACTAGGAGAAGAAAAGCCTAGAGGACTATCAATGGCAGGTTACATAAAGATAACGCATACAAAATCCATACCTTGGCAATTTTCCCAGAGCCACCACAAAGTGAACAGGTTGTCTGCAACCTAAAGGGCCCTTGTTGCATGTACGTCTGTGTACACGTGGAAAAATACAGAAACCATGAATGAATTGCCACTGAGTGCAATATATCTAACCATTTGTGAACAGAAAGTGTCTCACCATTCCAGAACCTCTACAACTTCTGCACGTTTCAGGTCTAGTTCCAGGAGGGACTCCAGTCCCATCTGCCAAAAAAAATAATCCACATGTGAACAAAATCCAAGAAAAAAAAAACTGATGGCAAATGAACTTTAAACATTTGAAATATGGCATTCTTTGAGGAACAGATAGCATACCACAAGCCTCACAGGCTACAGGAGCATGAAATGACAAGGTTTTAGTGCACCCTTGTACTGCTTCCATGAATGATATCTCAAGAGATATCTACCAGAAGAAGATAATAAACCATAGTTAAGATGATGAGTAACCAGAAAACCATATTAGAATGCTTGAGCTAGCAGCTTTTCATTGAAGATAAGAAAGAAAACCTTGATATCTTGCCCGCCAAAACCCCTGTACATGTCTGTGAACTGATTTCAAACAAACAACAAGATCAGCATTCAATATGCAAAGTTGGGGCATATTATGAACAAATGCAGATATTTCAAATGCAAAACAAAATCCATATTTGAGATATTCATCTACACACAAGATGAAGAAAAATAATCATAGATGTTTATGCACATATCACAGCTCCGATGTTTGGGAACAAATCTTTATATTTCAGAACACTAGTTCGAAGCACATGCATTGTATATTGTGAATTTCCTAATGCTAGTTAATCAAAATCTGAAAGCTAAATCATGGATTATAAAAATACAAAGAAAAAAAAGACTTAAGCACAAAATGTTAACTAAGGAGTGGATTAAAATAAACTCCATGACGTGTTGTAAAGTAACAAACTACATTTTATATGTAAGTTCAGGTAGCACCTATGACTGCAAGGAACATATATAATTCTCAACCATCCTTATGGAGGAACTCAGCACTAAGGTAAGACATTCAGGTTGAACAAAAATAAGCTTCTTAGAATGTTGCTGGGAAAGCTACAACTAAGAACTAAAAGAAACCATCAAAAAGCCACAAATTATATGCACAAGTAAAATAAACCAGGCCTAGCTCAGTGACAAAGGACTTGAGGTGAGTTGTGAGAAGTCCTAAGTCATATGTGCCTACATACCAACACAAGTACATCCATATACATGCGTGTGTACACACAACCATTACAATCTGTACTGCACATGTTACAGCTTTCCGTTGATATCCAAGAAGCATTCCCCTCTACATTCTGCTGCAAAATCTGAAAAACTACTATCTGCTAAAATCAAGCATATAATTTCATTGACATTTGAACAGCATGTCCTAGAAAAGGCATTTCAAGAATAATATGTAAACAAAGACAACATGGCAATGTAAAAATTAAAATAGCAACAGGCAAGTCATTAAGAAGAAGTTTACATACATCACCCCCACCAAAACCCCAGTCTTAAACTGATTAAAGATGTCCTCAAAAGGATTGAATCCACCGGTAAATGGACCCCCACCGGGGCCACCTCCTGAAGCAGCCTGTTCGAATGCATCAGGACCGACCTGTATGATGCCAAAGATAATAAGAACTCTTAAGTAAACATACTATTCTTTATGCACCTGCTTTGCGTGTGGAGATGTAATATTAAAGCTCAATCAAACCTTTTTCCCATGTGATGAGTCATTAAATAAAATATCTATAGTGAATGTGCAAGAGTTAGCAGTGCATATGATGATGCGCGTAAATCCTCAAATACCCTATATACATATAGATAATTATTGCACCAATTCTTCTGTTGAAATAGGATTAAAATTCCACTAATTATCCCAAAATTTATGTGAAAATTATGCTAATTATCTTTAAAAAAATTTAAAAACTTCTAATAATTTAAAGACATTTTTTAGAAGTGACTGGTATGAGAAATAAGAAATGCTGACCTTCAACCAAACCTGACACTAAGATTTCAGACCTTGATGGAAACAAAGTGCAAGTTTGTAGGAGCAATTAAAGTAGGAAAATAGTCTGAGGAAATCTATTTCATTTAATGTGGTGACATTTTTGGTAAAGGATTGGAGCTAGCCAAGCCTGAGGAAGCCTATGTTTCAATGGAATTGTGTTGATATAAGAAGCATCAGAAAAAAACACTATAAATATAGGTGGTTCTGCACTGTGTAAACAGACCTTCACATGAATGCAAGAAAAAGCATTGACAAATAAATTATCGGCTTTTAAAATCAACATGAATTATCAAAGAGATAACTAAAATTTACTAATATCTTCTGATGGAACTCAAACAAACCAAATCTCTCAATGAAAAATTGCCCACTTGCGGTTGCTATGTGAGAAATCTTCTGTGTTAGATCCGAAGAAAACAAAGTCCAGTTTCTCTTCCGTGTTAGATCCATCGGACACCGTGACAAACAATGAAGATAAAATTTGACTAAAAAGTGAAACAAGTTATGCTTTGAGACAGTGAGCAAAACTTAAAGGCAGGAAAAAGTATGGGTGTAGGTAGTTCATTTTGCTCAATGCACTGATTTAATACAAAAGTAATGAGAAAGAACTATGCTGAATACAGACAGGTCACATAGAAATCGTATATCGACAGCAAGAATGAAATCTTTTCAACCTAACTAATACCAGGCCTTATCCTATCTGTCTGAGCTCTGATATAAGAGTTTTACCCAATAAGGACAATATCTAAAAAGTTGAATCTTCTCCCTAAAAAACCATCCATTTGAAATACACTTTGCTCCAATTAACCGTTGCAAATCAAAATTTAGCAACGATTAACTCTGAGGAATCTAACGAATACAAGGACAGTAATAATTATCTGCTTTCCGATTATGTAAACTCTATGACTCCATAGCTAATGCAAGGAGTATCTTAGTTATATAGCTCAAGATGACATTTAAGCAAAAACATGAATTCCAGGAGGACAGCTCACTTTTTAATCCCTACACTTTAGGCTTCAACAGTAGCAAAATGAAGCTAAAAGGGAAAAGAAAGAAGTGAAGGGCCTAAACCAACAACCACGCGTACAAGAGAGAACGTGAGTACAATGAAGCATCCCCCCCCCCCCCCCCCCTCCAAGCGATGAATCAAGCATTATTACTTGCTAGAACAAAGAGCTTACTGAAACTATGAGTACACTTTATATACATCCATTCCACTGTTCTTATAGAACAACATAATCCATGATCATAATTTCTGGCCACAAAAGTTTTAACCCAAATTAAGTAAGATCCTAAATCGTGCAGCATCTCGTAGTCATAATCGATACCAACAACTATAATCCATTACTATTAGACCTATACCATATCAAAAAAAGTGCATCTTTAAAGAAAGAAAGAAAGTAACACTAGAAGCACCTGGTCATAAAGTGATCGCTTTTCCTCATCCTTTAGAACCTGAAAAGGAAAGAAACACGTATTATGTTATACAATAACAATAAGATAAAATTTCACATTAGAAGATCTGATAACACCTAAAATAGCATGCAGATAAGTTACCTCATAGGCACGCTGAACTTCCTGGAATTTTCTCTCAGCATCAGCATCATCTTTATTTGTATCAGGATGGAGCTTTTTCGCAAGCTGGAGAAGGCAGTTACATAATGAACAATAAAAGTGCTTAATAATATAAATATAAAAACTATACCAGAGTGAGCCAAAATAATGTGTAAATTTGCATATTCTTCGGTAAAAGAGATTTTCACCAAGCACACCAACTTGAAAGCAACTAAGCATATTGAACAGAAGCACTTTTCCAAACATTTGATGTTTGGTACTAATATGTTGCCTCCTCATCACCTCTATCATCTAACCGTCTTAGCATTTTTCTCGTTTAAATAGGATAACCACCAAGTGCTACTCAAAAAGATCAAGAAAGTTCCAAAAGAAATTAGCATATTACAACCATGTGCCAACTGAAATTAATTGTAATCAATTAGTGTATGCCAACTTCCTGGACATAGCAACAATGAATAGACAAAAGCTATAACAGAGAACCTTCATGGGTAGCTAGCAGAAGGTAGATGGGCAAGGTGCAGTTCAAGGATGTCCTCTAAAAACCCCACGAAGGCTTGAACAATAAAGTGTTTAGAAGAAGAGGTAACATGCTATGTTTTGTTATATGAACCCAATTCTGAGGCATAGTATAAGGCAATGAGAAACAGAAGTACAGCCAAAGACAAATGTAGTACAAACATATTGCCCTTCACACCTGATTGGGACACCTCTAAAGGCCCTATTGTATAATTTACTCTAGTATCTCAATCCTCCACACAGGAGACATGGAAGGCATGGCCACATTCGAAAAGACAACATTTCTCATTTTAAGAAAAATACATATTGAACTCTGATGTTGTTTCTTTAAGCCCTTTCGCAATCGAGACAAGATGATGATGCCTTTGATGGGTTAACGATTATAGCCTCTTTTAGAATTTTTTGAGTTGGTTTAAAATTGTCTTTTCTTACAACAACAAAGCCTTTATCTCAAACTTTTAGGGTTGGCTACATGAATTCTTTTCTTCCATTCAGCTTTGTAAGTACCGCCTCCTCACTTCTCAGTAACATGAAGCATTAACATAAATTAGTCTTCTTTTATTTAAATTTTTCTGAAAACTTTTACCATTTGACTCCAGTCAAATTATGAATCGAAGTCCTTGCTTCATTAGCTGACTTTACTTTTTCTAAATCAATATAACGAGGCCAAAAGGCAATGACCATGTCACCAAGAAATCAATCTATCATTTATCTTGTTTACAAATACATTTCAGCAACTTCTTTCTTTATCAGCTACTTAAAACAAAATACCTGGTCAATTTCATGATTATCTTTGACTTGAGGTTTTAGGTTATCAGCATCAATTCCACTCGCTACACGCTGCGATATGGAGGGATGAGGGGCTACGGTTAACTAGAGGGTAGGTTTTTTTTTTTTTTTTTTTTGATCAGCAACAAGCTGCACTTTCGCACACATTTCACTCCCTAAACCCTGTGGACTGTAAGCCTAAATAGCAGCTGGTAGTAAGAGGGAGAGCAATGTTTAAAATAACGGTAACGTAACAATAACGTTTTTCTTTTGTTATGTCAACATAGGTTATAACGTAACACATAACGTAGGTTACGCGATTTAATATTTATTTAATAAAAAAATAAATATATACTATATTTAAAATTTTTATAAAGAGAAAAATAATTTTAAAATATTTAAAAAAATATCAAAACAATATATAACACATTTAGCAAATGCTGCAAATCTCACAACAAATTTTAGCAAGCATCGAGGAATTGAGGTGCTCCGATGTCATGTGGTTCCTCATCAATTGAAGAGAGATCGAAAAGAGATTGACGACGAGTTTCTCGTCAATTGAAGAGTCGTGCTGTTTTTTAATTTTTGGAACATTACAATGATAAGTTCCTCATCAATTGAAAAGAGATCAAAGAGAGAGAGGAACTAGAGTGCTTCGATGCTCGCCGAGGAGAGAGATGAAATTGAAGAGGAATTATAGAGAGAGAGGAACCGCACGAAGGAGTCACCGTCGTTGTCGCCGTCGACTGCACAGAGAGGAGGAACTTGGGTGCTTCTATATTTCGCTCGCCTTCGCCAATTTAGGGTTTCACGTCGATTTTGGTCTTCAGAGAGAAATCGCGTCGTTGTTTTATATTTGTAATCTGTGAAAATAACGCGAGTTACGAATGTTATGTTATTTTCATAACGTAACGTTCGTAACGCTCCAAAAAACGCTCGTTACTGAGAACTGCGTTTTTTGCGAGTGTTATATAACGCTATGTGTTTGTTAGGTTCTGTAACGGGTTATAACGAGTTACATAACGGGTTTTTTAAAACATTGAGGGAGAGCATAATCTACAACTTTCTAAAGCAAGTTTAGAAGGCACTAAGCTTGAGAGTAGCTAGCTAGCTCTCCTAATTACCCCAAACTGAAATTACTTCAAATCTTAATTACCCTCTTTCTACACACACACACACACACACACACACACACACACACACACACACCCCCACACCCACCAGCGTCCTCTCTCCCCCCCTCGCTCATCCCCATAAATTCTATGCATTAATCTGACTTTTCTACATTTTAAATTATTTAAGTGCTAAAACATTTATTTAAACACCTATTCCACTTTAGTTGCCCCTGTATGCTTTAACTGTTAATGGTAGCTCTACCTATGCACCATTCTTCTGCATTATGAGAGGTCACCATCTGGGTAAATGTACTAACCCCATGTTACCTATCAAAATGGCAATTACATCTACCAATAGGACCATACAAGAACCCTAACCATATGCAGAACAACAAAGTTAAGAGTTTGGGACCTAAACACCTGTCAGAGAACACTGTCAGAGAACTAAACTAAGTCATACGTATAGGTTGGAATACAAGAAGTGCACCCACTAGCCACAACCTCCACAATCGACAAACCTCCCTGTTTGCTTCATCTCCTCCATATTGCCTTGTGCACTCTATGTTCCAACAGTATACCATTAATTATCTTGCCCATTAACTCTTCCAACTTTCTGCAATCCAGATGATAAATTCCTCAAGTATCAAAATATACATATAAGTGATATATTCCCTCAATTAAAGAAATGGCTTCTTGGATATGATCGTATGATACAGTTAACAGTTTCACTAAATGGATTTGCTAATGAATAATTTCCAATTGACCAATGACTTCTATTTATAAGTTTCTAGAAGTTTAACACAAATCGAAGAACAACCAAGTGAATTCAATTAAGTTATAAGTCTAAGTTAGAATTCAAAATAAGTATGCTATGGATAATTGCATCTACATCTGCTTAGAAGATGAAATTACAGAAAAACCTATCGAACTATTCAACGTCATCAAGAATTCAGAACCCCAATCAGCAGCAAAATTGTTCATACAAAAACCTACATTAACACGGGAGAAATCCAATTAAGAGAATGAATCCTACCGTATAATAAGCTTTCTTAATATCTGAGGCACTTGCATTCTTGCTCACTCCTAGTACATCATAGTAATCTCTCGCTGATGCCGGCCTTGTTCCTAAAAGTTTCTCAACAGAAAAAACAAAAAACAAAACATCAAGTAAAGGGAAAAAAACGCAAAACAATAAATGTTATTTAAAATCGTTAAACCTACCATGAAAACACCTCCTTTGGTAGCAATTCACATATAAAACACCACTTTGAACCCCATTATTCCATTTCTCTGTACAATTTATACTCAATAACTCAAACAAAAAACTAAATAGAAGAAATAAAATAAATTTCCGGATTCAAATATAAACAAGAACCGACCTTTCCCCGAATTTAAGTCCGAGAAACCCCTAGAAGACAAAGTACATATCCATCGAGACGACTGCTCCAACTGCAAACATTCACAAACAAAAAGCTCGGAACTTTAGGACCAATAACGAGCAAAAAAAAAAAATTCAAGAAGTCGAGAGCGAGAAAACGAGAAACCGACGGATTTGACCGGTGATGGCCGCAACAGATTCGATTGGAGAGACCTCCGAGCCAGCAAAAGGGCGAGCTTTGCGCCGTGAGACCTCATTGCAGGAGATATTGCAAGCGATCAAGCCTCGAATTTTAAGGTTTTGGTTTTTAAGCTACCATTAAAGAAGTGGGGGAAATGAAGCCCACTTCTTTGGAGAAGGTAGAGACCGAGCTCTGTCTGCTATGTTCTCTATTTCCTCGTGGAGAGGGAAAGGTTTTGTGGAGGGGCAATTAGGGCAGAGACGATCTAGGACGGCTATTGCGGGGGGAGGGGCATTTTGAGCAGAGTGAAAACCTCTGGAAATTTCTTGTTCCCGGGACTATGGGCTTGGGCTTGGGCTTCGGCTTGGGCCTACCCAAAATATAAGCTATCTTCACATTTTCTTCCCCATTTTTTCCTTTTTTTCTCTAAATAAATCACTTCAAAAAATAAATTAAATATTTCTTAAACAGATTAAACGTTTCCCCCATATATCTCCATTTTTTTTTGTCTCGAAGTGGAACTTGAATTCCGATTTGCAAAAGAATACAGAAAATTTCTGAAAGGCATACATCACAAGAAATTTTACTTTATATTTTCTGAAACGTGACTTTTTAGCAAATTATTTAGTCCATGGGCCTTGTTGCAGCCCAGATTTTGCCCACAAGCCCAAATACTCTCTTAAGAAGCTTTAAAAAAAAAAACTTAAATGCCCCCACATTATATTGCTAATCTCTAATTTAATACATCCTTCTACATAGGAAATACTTTCATACTGTGTATGTGCACGCAGTTAAAGAAAGAATTGATCTATATAAAGCGAATCACAACCTTAATTACTCCAATTCACTTGTACTCACAATTCCCTCCATGGCCGAGCCCAAAGCTGATCACGTGGTTGTTGTTGGGCTTGATGGTCCTGGCCATTTGGGCCACTTTCTGTCTCGGCCTCTCGCGAGCTCAACGAATGTCGATGCGGGAGAGGCACAGAGCAATGGATGGTCAGGCACCGGCGCCTGCACAAGGATGGCGCGTCAGTTTGAGATATACGAGGCTAACATGGAGCTCGTAGAATCGTTCAATGCCGGCGGCCACAAGTTCAGGCTGGGAGCGAACCCGTTTGCATATCTCTTATTGTATGTGTGTGTGGCTTACACACATGAACCGAACCCTCTCATCACCAACGACGAGTTCAGGCCATGCAAGCTCCATCAGTTTCAAACGGGCCAATAAGAACCAAAGAGCCGTAATTCAAATATTTTATATCAATTAGACATAAATCTTTTCTTCCATTCAGCTCTACTGTAAACAAGTTGGAATTCTCTTTGTGCATATGCTCGATCGAACATTGACACAGGATGTTGTTGGGCATTCTCTGTCAGCGACAACCGGAGGAATCCATAAGCTAAGCACCGGCAAGCTCATCTCCCGACGTCCGACCCACGGCACATGCAACGCCAAGGCGGCCGCAATCACTGGCTATGAATCCATATGCTCGGGAGGATCGCCGTGGGGGGAGGAAGGGTACATGAGGATGGATGGAGAGGGATGGAGAGGCAAAGGAAGGCTCTGCGGCATTGCCATGATGGCTTCATATCCTACTGCTTGAATATTGATACTCAAGTGCTGTGTGTCTCATGTTATGTCCGGACTCTTGCTAGCATATTGTATGTCATTGTATATGGACTCTGTTGAGTATTCTGCTTAACAAGAATCATCTGACAACTAATAAGATCACTGAGATATCAACAATCTAATTGGCCAGGTCGGCAAATATCAGGTGGGAGGTTTCCGTTCAAAAGAACGTTCCTTAATTTAAGAACCACCTTCAATTTCCTTCCTTAGTTTAAGCACCAATTAGACTGAATCCAAGTCAG